>JAOXOE010026888.1:0-20116 GCA_028565055.1 Phoeniculus purpureus
TGTCAAGAGGATGGAGCCAGGCTCTGCTCAGTGGCATCCAATGATAGGACAAGGGGCAATGGGTGTGAGCTGGAACAAAGGAGGTTCCACATCAACCTGAGAAGGAACTTCTTCACAGTGAGGGTGACTAGAATGGGCTGCCCAGGGGGGTTGTGGAGTCTCCTTCTCTGGAGATGTTTAAAACCCACCTGGACGTGTTCCTGTGCGACTGGGTCTAGGGAATCCTGCTGTGTCGGGGGGATTGGACTGGATGATCTTTCAATCCCTAATAATCTGTGATTCTGTTAAATACTTACTAGAAAATAGATAAATCTTCATTAGTCTGCAGTTCAGACCGTGTTGCCTCAGAGAGCAACATGAGGAAGAGCATTCTCAAGCCTTAATTTTCCCAGCTTTATGTCATAATACTGATGTATGGGCTCAAAAAATGGTCTTGGTAGTTCTCGAAGTTTCTTGGTGTGAATAGGAAAAATACAAATGAAATGTGAAATGTAAGCTAATTTTTAAAATTTATTTCCTTATTCAGGGCAACAGCGAAATAATGTCTGAAATACCGTGTGCAGCAGTCACCCAGGCCCCAGGAAACCGGTCTCTAATTAGAACAGCGGAGGAGAGGTTTTTTGAAACAGTTCAGTGGAAAGCTGTTCTCCTCTTGAAAGAGAAATTAGAAGGGTTGGCTCGTTCATCTGACAAAATGAAGGCTGTTAAGGGTATAAGGCATTGCCTGGAATACACGGAGCAGAGCGGGAGAAGAGCCATTTAACCCAAAGGACAATGTTATGAGGATAAATTGGAATAAATTTGCCATGAATAAATTTGGAATGAAAATTAAGCAAATTTCTAGCAAGTTGCAGAGCGCTGAGGTCACAGATCTTTGACCTCAACTTGGTCAATACAGCAGGGAGTTTTGATGAGGCTTCATGAAATAAAGAGAGCCGTGGGCTCCTGTACTCCTGTCCCCCTGTAAACTGCATTAAAACCATCTGAGGATTTACTCTGGATTCAATAATTCTTAGTTTAGTTCACTTCCACTACTTCACATTGAGTTAAGGCTGTATGGTTTCTGAACGAGCTGGGCTGTTAGTTCAAGGGGTGTAAGCTGGAACAGAGTAGGTTCCACATCAGTGTGAGAAGGAGCTTCTTCACAGTGAGGGTGACAGAGCAGTGGAAGGGGCTGCCCAGGGGGGGTTGTGGAGTCTCCTTGTCTGGACTCTGGAGACGTGTAAAACCCACCTGGACATGTCCCTGTGTAACTGGATCTAGGAGATCCTGCTGTTCCAGGGGGATTGGACTAAATGATCTTGCAAGATCCCTTCCAACCGCTACTGTTTGGTGATGCTGTGATTCAGTGAAGCCAAGACACAACAGTCTCAATGGTGTCAACACTGGTTGTTCCTGGCTTCCTCCCAGCAGCAGAGCTTTTGATGTCTGTGGGAAGGGGTCTCATCCAGGTTGTTGCTCTAATAATTCAGTCATCTTATAACAGTTTCCTGAGAAAACCTTAAGCCAAATCTCAAATTCGATTACTTTGAATGTTCAATGGAAGTTCTGCTGCAGTTTGAATGTGTGGCCTCTTCTAGACTGTCTCTGTCAAGGCTCACTCTGACTGCTGTAACACAGGTGGGCGAATGGTTTCCTCTGTCCATACATGCAGGTAGTTCAAGTATTTTCTGCCTTATTCTATTTTAATACCTGGAAAAGCTTTTCCAAATTCCTATTTCTATTCTGCCTTCCCTCTCCATCCCCTTTTGCTTTCTGGAGAGGAAGAGACCTCAATGCAAAAGGTTCTTTTGGTTTGGTTTTTTAACCCTGATGACTTTGTCTTTCCCACCAGGAGTGCAGTGCCTCCAACAGTCAGGCTGGTGCGGTGAAGAGATGCTACAGCTGGAGCTGGACCCAGCTGCGTGGGAACAGCTTGACACACTTCGCTTCCAGAGAAGTATTTGCATGACTGTGCCATTACTGTGCTCTTTACCCCTCTGTTGTACAGGGCTTGTTAGACAGCCAACAGGTAATAAAGTGAGATGTTTAAAAGGATGGGGGTGAAGCATGGTTCCCCACCCTGCAAGGATAGGGCTATTCCAGGAACTTGCTAGAAGGACAAAACGTACCTCTAGTGGGCATGTCCATCTGTTAAACCGCAGCTATGTACCCTAGGCACAACTTAGTGATGTCCAACATCGATGGAGTAACAAACTCTTTTCACTGAATCCCTCTGGCAGTGACCCAGGAGCAGAAGACTGCTGACAGTGAGGCATCGGTCTCATTCCTGGCGTTTTTCATGTGCTGATGACAGGCTGGAGGGGATCATGCAGATCTGGCTCTTAAAATTAAGGAGAGACTTTCAACAGGTTTGCAATTCATGTTATAGAAAGAGCTCAGTGGAAGACAGATCTGAGCCCAGTTTAAGAAGACTTTTTGCAGAGTTACAGCTGATCAGGTTTGTTTTCACAGCAGTTTAGCTGTGATTCGACAGCACATCTATGCCTTTGATGCAGCAGGTCTTGGTGTTCAGTGCCGGTAGAAGTTTTCCTGAGTGCTACAGATCCTGAGGTGGTGGTTTTGTGGCAGCACATGCTGACCCATATTAGTGTTGGCGTGACTCAAAACACGGTCCTCAAAAGCAAGAACATAGTTCTGTCTTTGATGGCCAGGAGGGCCATATTGTCCACTTCTCTCTTCAGTGGTACAAACTAGGCAACTGTACAGGGGTAAGGACAGGTCACAGGCATCTAGCTTAAACCAGAGCTCAAAGGCTGAGTGGGACCACTCAACCCAGGGAGTCTTGTTCCTACACTGGGAGGCAGGTGTGATGTGCCACCAGCCCATGCTGCTGCTTGGGAGAAGAGCGAGGATTAGAATGAGCTTCACCACATCCCACTTGAGCATAACAGGAGAGATTGCACTGCATGCAAATGCCTGGATGGCCCCTAGCAAGTTCACCACATGTAAAGGAGGGCAAAAAGAACCAGCTGAACGTGTCTTTGTCAGCCTTGCCATGGAAGCAGAAGTAGTCCTTCAAGTTTTCAGCGGAGATCTTGTTGGCTAAGTGGAATACTGAGTAACTGACACTTTTGAAAAATAGAGTTTAGTGAGGAGCAATCAGTCAAGGAGGGTGATCTTGTAAGAAGTCTATGCAGAGCTCAACACTGAATTCACTCCTATTTCGCATATTCAGCAGTGGCTGTCAAATTCTTGCTTCTACTACGTACAAGTGTGTTGGAGAGGTGGTCTGCCAAAGACTGAAGAGGCAGTCCTTCAGGGAGGTCAGGACTAGTAAACAACAGAGCCCTCTTAAATGAAATGTATTTAAATGTGAGAGGAAACCAAATGGTCTGTCTGGAAACACAGAAGAGTATAAACAGAATAGAAAGGAAAGGAAAGCTGTGATTTGAAAAAGAGTAGAGGGGGCAGATTACCAGTGTGAGAGCCCCTGCAATGGCTGGAAGGTTGTGGACATACGGGGAGAAGGGCAGTTTGAAGAAGCAAGGTCATGTGCTGTGTGACTACGACAGTCAGAACCCAGAAGTTGTTTCAGTTTCCTACTTCTTACCAGAGTAAATTGTAGTGTATGAGGGAGAAAGCAGTACTAATTATTCAAGGGGAAGAGGAAAACGCTGTGTAATGAGACACTCACTGATCAACTTGCTCTTGACAATAGAGCAGGCTCAGAAGCGAGTTGATTAGTGCAGAAATGCTCTATGATAAGAACAAATGGATATGAAAGAGCTCCTTAATGCCACAGAGGAAAAACACAACAAGAGCAAATAGCTGGAAACTCAACTAGACAAGCTCCAGTGACGTGTTAGGCAGATATTCTTTACTAGTTTATTTATTTAGCTCCTATTAAACACTAGGGAAGTGAACACCAACTAACAAAGTCAATGATGGGACATCTTCCAATCACGAGCACAGGTGTTTTGTGGTTATAGTCCCAGCCCTCAGCCGACTGTGAGCCACTCTGCTTAATACAGGGGAAATACAAGTACAGGCTACAGCTGAGGATTCTTTCTCTCCAAAAGGGTAAGAATCGTGTTGAATATTGAATTATGGAAGTAGAGGAGATATACTTTCTTTACTTCTTTGGCAGTGTAGTACTTGAATCTCTTTTAAAGTGCACAGCTCCATCTAGTTTTGAACTATTGTTTCCTGAGCTGTGGATGTTTGTTGTTCTTATTCGTGTTAATTGAACCGATATTCAGCTTCCTTATGACCCCACGCAGTACACTGCCTACCTTCTGAGCCAAACTCTTCCTCATGCAGTTCTGTAGGACTTTCTACAGCTATCTGAAAGGACATTGTAGAGTTGTTGATGCTGGTCTCTTCTCGCAGGTAATTAGCCACAGAATCAGAGGGAAGGGCTTCAAGCTTCAACAGGAGAGGTTTAGACTGGACATCAGGAAAAATTCTTCACAGAGAGAGTGGTCAGGCACTGGAATGGGCTGCCCAGGGTGATGGTTGGGTCCCCATCCCTGGATGTGTTTAAAAGTCACTTAGATGTAGTATTGGGTGATCTGGTTTAGGGGTGAACTTGTGCAGTAGGGTTGATGGTTGGACTCGATGATCCCAAGGGTCTTTTCCAACCTGAATGATTGTATGTTTCTATGACTTAGGCAACAGCAGACTTAGTTATTGGGGAGAAACTGCTCAACTTTGGCTCTCTTTTCATGCTGTACTTTGCAATACATTCTTTCTCTGTCTTTATGTTAGCACGGCCAGTTCTCTATTATGTCATTCATTTTGACTTGAGCCATCTCTGTGCTGGTTATTTACCTCTTGTTCTGGCTATGTTCTAAGTACCTTTTTGGGCAGCTTTGGATCTCCAGTAGTTAAACTCTGTGTGACTTGTCTTCAGCTGTCATACTGCAGGTCCTCCCAAAACACAGACATCATGCACTACTTACAACTTTTGTTTAGCTCGTTAGTTATTTAAGTGCAGCTTAATGGTATGCCAGATGCTCTCCAGTCACATAAATGCTTGGCTTGCACTCCCCCATCTGTGTGTGGCTCTCTCCATTTAAATCTGCTTCCCGCAGCAGACTTTCTCAGACAGATGAAATTGCTTCGTGGCCCTCAAGAATCCATGATTCAACATCCACCTTTTCCAGTTCACACAGTGTATCTGCCACCGCTCGCTGCTCCCAGGCTCAGCCCAAAAGACACTCTGAAGGGCGACTAGTGTCACACAGATGTGGGGACACTCTGCAGCCTTTAATGTAACCAAAATGAACACGATCCTTCCCAAAAGCCTTCATAGAGGCTTTGGTTTTCTTCATATATGGCAAGATAATGAAAGGGTTAATAGGTGGTATTTATCTTCAGATTTTAAAGCCAAAGCAGTGCCAGACCGAGTATGACAGTAATTTCCTTAGTTTTATCCAGTGGACTATTCAAAGAGTTCACAGAATCACAGAATTATTGAGGTTGGAAAAGCCCTCTGAGCTCATCCAGCCCAGCCCAGGACCTGACATCACCACATCAACCAGACCCTGGCACTAAGGGCCACAGCCAGGCTGTCCTTCAGCACCTCCAGGGATGGGGACTCCACCACTGTCCTGGGCAGTCCAGTCCAGGCTCTGATCATCCTTTCCCCATGGAAGGGCTTCCTAACATCCAAACTAACACTCCCCTGGCAGCTTCGGACCCTGCCCTCTCATCCTGGCATTGGTTGCCTGAGAGAAGATCCTGACCCCCATGTGACTACAACCTCCCTTCAGGGAGCTGTAGAGAGGGAGAAGGTCCCCCCTGAGTCTCCTCTTCCCCAAGCTAAACACCCCCAGCTCCCTCAGCTTTTCTCTTCATCAGCTTTTCTCTTCAGTCCCTTCCCCCAGCCTTGTTGCTCCTCTGGACCTGCTCCAGCCCCTCCATCTCTTCCTTGAAGTGAGGGATCTGGAACTGCCCCCAGTACTCAAGGTCACTACTCTGTGCGTAACATTCTATCAGATAAATCTTCTATGTCTGCATCCGGTGTGGTGAACTCGGAACTGAAGTGGTAAATTGATGAGGTAGTACCTTAAAATCATGAGGAAGAAGCACATGAGTTGCAACTCGGCTATGAGACTGCTCGATGCTCACCGCTAGCCGAATAAATCTGCCGTTTTCAAGCAGGCAGCTCTTTAACCCGCACACTGGCTGCGTTTTGCTCACGTAGAAGTCTGATCGACATTTGCCCATGCGTGTAGCTGTTTTCAGGCTGTGTTCCTGGTGGAAAAGGTCATCACCTGTGCGACCACAACGGGCAAGTGTAGCACCGGTACGTCCAACCTGTGTTTTTCTGACAGCTGTTTTCTGGATGTTGTACGTTTGTTGAATGATCTGTGTGAGACTTGTGTGGTGGTAAGCCAGGTGTGATGGGTAGCCATCCCCATCCACAGCTCTGCTGTGTTACAGGCAAGATGAGAGCTCAGAGAGGAAGGAGAGAATAAGGCGGCACTCATCCCTAATGAAATGGCTTTTACAGCCTTCTCTCAGCCCATCTCCTGATGAAGGTGTGTGCATCATTGAAAATTGACAGCAAGGTTTAAATTACTCTGCATTAAATTTTCTCCTGAGTATCTCCCAGTTACTTAAATGCTCTACATGGAAGTGCACTATGGAAACCAACTCTATTAACTACATTAGGTGGTTTGGAACATATGGCTTAGATAAAAATGGCACTTGCTCCAGATCAGCCCATGTGAAAAAATGTTCCCCTTGTAGCTAGGTCGTTCTGTTTTGCTCTCATGAGTTGTCTGCCTTGTGTGAAGAGTGAATGTCCCCTGGTGATGGAGAGTGTCACTGCAGTCTTCCATGACAGTGATACTCCTGCCTCACTCCCAGACTACAAGGCATGATGCTTGCTCTCGCAGGTGCTTTGCTGGGCTGGCTGGGACCTGTGGAGCCTGGGCAGGGGGGAGAGATTGTGGTCAAGAGGAGGGATCTGTCTGTTCACTTTCACAGAAGGTGGAAAATGGATAATCTTCCTTTTTATACCTTTCGATGACTTCCTTGCAGGTGGCAGACCCCTTCAGGAGCTCAGCTGGCTCTTGCAAACAGCAGCTATGGCCAAGCCAGCACAAAGCCACAGAGCTTAACTGGGTGGTGCTTGATGTGGAGGCAGAAAGGAAAAGTGACAAAAACTTGTGGCATCTCTCCTGGAAGAGAAAGGCCAGGCATTGATAATAGCCATGGGCTAGTGGAGTGGAAGAAAAGGTGCAGCATGCAGGCACGATCACAGTGTTACTGTCTTTGCAGAAACCATGGTACTGTAGCACTGGATGACTCTAAGTGCAGCATTTTCGGTGTTGTGCTACCATGTCCGTTATGTCTCTGTGTATGGCAGCATCCACGTTAGCATTTTGGTTTGAATCTGAGGTTCATTTTAAGGTGAATTGCTTTATCATCCCAGCGTAGCAGGCTTTGCTTCCCCTTGTGAAGTGCTATGACGGCACTTGAGCTAACCTCCTGTTAGCTGAAACTTGACTGGCAGATGCAGTCCAGCAGCTAGTGGGTGGTTACTCCACAGGAGCAACTAGCACAAATCAAAATCTCACCAAAACATGTATAATCTGAATGTTGAGTCCTTAGCACCAGCTATTTCCCTCTTTACATCTTCCCCTGTTGGGCTGCTGTACTTGCAGTTCTCAGGAGCATATCACAGAAACTAACAGTCTGCCCTGTTTTCCTTAGATTTACGATTTACTGACCTGCTTTCTAATTTTTCTAACTTGTCTTTTTCCCTTGTCTTCATCTTCCACTTGCTGCTTTGGCTGAGGGGAGTCCCCTCAGGGTAGGTGTTACAAACCTGTGGGCGTTGTGTTGCTGTATGGAAGTGAGTCACAGAATCACAGATCATTAGGGATTGGGAGGGACCTCGAAAGATCATGTAGTCCAATCCTCCTGCCACAGCAGGCTGACACTCGTGAAAAGACCAGTCAGTGAAAATAATCAGTTGCTTCTCCACAGGTCAAACAATTGCTCTGGCCTTGCGAAATCTGTGTGTGTTTCTCCTGACTTGATGCACCTCGTGTTTTGTGCATCAGTGTGCAGTGATCATTTGGTTAGAACAACTAAGCCGGGGATCCTCTCCATCGATCTTCGTAACAATCTCCGATCGTCTTTTTACAAGTGAGATGAGAAACGAAGCAGCCCCGCGCTAAGCGCTGTACGGATGGTCTTTGGAAGTTCTAAACAGCACAAGGCACCCCAGCAACTGTTAATCACCTACAAATGCACGTTAAGACACGAGCATGGGAGAGGAGAACGCACTTGTTTCAGCTGACGAGTTTTTTAAACAGAAGGAAAAAAGCCATTATGTGAAGGTGTGGAAAAATCAGTCTGTTGAGGTGTTACCACCTTTCTGTAGGACGGGGAAGGATGACTTCCTTGAGTCCTCCACTGAGGTAAATCTTTACCTGCTTTTACAAGTCATCATAAGAGTGAGAAACGGTTGTAACGCAGGCAACACAGGTACAGAATGAGCAGAGATAGGCTTCCCCCGAAAAGCTGGTAATGCTACGGCCACGGTAACCTTGGTCTCTAAATCCTGGGACGCTGCTTTCCATCACAAGCACAAGGCTCATTTGTGTTACCCTAAAAATTAAACAAAGCTAAAGTGTTACTTCCTAAGGGACTGGACATAGGTTCCTCATTCTTATCCCCATTAATTATTCCTTGAGTGTCTTGTGGTGCTCGCTGGGGAATGACCAAACTATTTGACTCAAGCTGTTGAAAGTTCACCTAGTGGCTGTTCAGCTACTGAGGAAGACGTGCGATCTGCTGTAACCGGAAAGCAGAAACAGCTCCAGAAGGATGGAGCAGGAGCGGGTTCAGCTACGGCTGTCACTGGCTTCAAGAGGCTTCATTTGGGAGGAGCGTCAAGTGTTTATTCATGACCAGAATTAGAGCATCTAAGTGACAAGCCTTTAAAAACATTTCCTTCCACTTTCCACACTGCAGCCTCTGAACGGATCCTGTACTCCTCTGCATGCATCTACTTTTAGAGGACTTCTTCCGTTCAATGACCGTGTTCCACTTCACTCCAAGATTAATAGCAGCAAAGCCATTAATTGCAAATTGGTAGCCTTTTTGCCAAGGTGGGGAGAGTATAACTTCTCCTCAACATTAGCTGCAGATGAAGTGCCGTGCTTTTAATTAATTTTCAGATTTCCCATTTGTTCAGAGAGATATCACAAGAATCCGCAAACACTCATGTAACCTCCATGGGCTTGATCCTGCTTTCACCCCCTGGTGACTGTGGTGAAGGTCTGTTCTTGCGATGACCACATACTTGTGCCCACCAGCACAACAGTGGCCAAGGCTTTTGAAGACGTCAGTGGCCCTTTCCACAAAATCTGAGGTCAGAGAGACTGGCCACCTAGCTGGAGGATTTGACTGCAAAGACTCCCAGCCTAAGAAGCTGCAGTAAGAGATGTGATTAAGAAAAAAATACCACGCGGAACGGTTCGTGTTGGGAGTGTCTTTCAGCCCCTGTAATTAGCTACTCCAATGTTTATCTTCCTGCTAGAAATTGCTGCGGAATAAAACTGTCTGCAGATCGTTTTTGCACAGTGATCGACGCGTTTCGAGTTAATCTTCAATAAAACAAGACGATAGGAGTTTCTGAAGCTGCGTGCTGCAGGTTTTTCTTTCCAACCTCAGGATTTTCTCTTTCCTTGGCAGTGCTCCCATTTGTTGGGATCGTTCCAGTTTTCAGTTATTTATTGCACTAAAAATAATTTATAAACATTAATGAATTGAAGAAACTTTCAGCTAAGCAATTTCAGGCTTCGGCGGGTGTAAGTTAGTTATCCAAACTTCTTGTCTGTTTCATTTGCACGTTTAATCTTGGCAGACGTGGCCTTTCACAACCTTTCTGCAGCGGTTCATGCTGCACAGAGGAGCTGCGCTCGCGTTTTGCAATTCTCACTATAAAATGCAAGTATCGACTGAACGTGTTAGCTTTTCTCTGGTGTTATTGATGGTTTCTGTCTGCATCTTAAAACGTAGTCAATCCTTGGTCAGACATTGCTTCTTATTAAAAATTCTATTTTATTGTCCTTAATTATTCTTCCTGTTGAGATTCCACTGAGTTTTTAAATTGCCCTACAAGCTGCTCATGCCTCCTAACTCCTTCTTCCATTCTCCCTTTCTTTAAATATTCATTTCATCTTTGATCTGTTAACTAGGTCTCCTTTTCAGCAGGTTCTTCCATTTTTTGTACTGGCAATCATTTATTTTTTTTAGCTCAGTGTAAAAAGGTGGGTCTGTAGGTTTCCAGTCATGTTCGAGTAATTCCAAGTTTATAGCTCTTGAAAGTTCTTAGTAGCTCTGTTAGCAGCTACTCTAAGCTCAGCAAGAAATATCTTTTTGAAAGTTTTCCGATGATATACACAGGTTGCACAGTTTATTAGGGCTGGAAGGGGCCTCCAAAGGCCATCGGGTCCAACCATCCTGCTCAAGCAGGTTTTAAATCACTGACAAGCAGAACCACCTAAAAAGCCTCAATCAACTCCACAAATCCACATCCAGCCAAGGCTGAAACATCTCCAGAGAAGGGGGCTCCACAGCCTCCCTGGGCAACCCCTTCCAATAGTTAATAGCCCTGGCCAGAAGGAAGCTTTCCTCAGACTGAGGTGGAACTCCCTGTGTTCAAGCTGGTACCCATTACCCCTTGTCCTGTCTGATGCCATTGAAAGGAGAGGATTCCTTTATGCTTGGCACCCAGCCCCAGCCTCAGTTTAATGGTCTGAAACCAGTTATAAGACCAGAATGCTATTGCCAAAGAGAGTAGCACTCATTAGTGGAATGTGGTAGATGTGTTTGATTGCTTCAGCCACTGAACTACCATGTAATTTAGCTGACACCAAGCTAGGACCGCACCTGACTTTGAGCAGTGTAGTGATCAAGTATTGAGTAGACACTTAGGAAACGGGGACAGTGCACCAGCACAGTGTTGCCTATCATGGATTTATAGACAGGGACTAAATCCCCTCGGAGCCGCCTTTTGTCCAAACTAACAAGCCCCAATGTTCTCAATCTCTCTTCATAAGGCAGTGGTTCCAGATCCTCAATTGTCCTTGTCCCTCTGTGTTGAACTCTCACAATTAATTCTCTCTTCCTCTTGAACTGGGGAGACCAGAATTGGACACAGGAGTCCAGGTGCAGCCTCACTAAAGCAGAAAAAAGGGGTAGAAGAACCTCCCCTGATCTGCTAGACACCCTCCTCTTGATCCATCCCAACACCCTGTTGGCCTTTTTGACCACCAGGGCCCGTTGCTGATCCATTTTTAGTTTGTTACCCACAACAACTCCAAGCTCCCTCTCCCCAGGGATGCTCTCTAGCTGCTCACTACCCAACCTGTATTGATGCCTCCCATTATTCCTTCCCCAGTGAAGAGCTCTACATTTGTTTTTGTTAAAACTCGTTAAATTCCTCTCAGCCCAACTCTCCAGCCTGGCCAAATTTTCTTGAAGAGTTGAACATCCACTAGGTGAATCGGCCAATCCACTCAGTCTGGTACAATCAGCAAGCTTGCTGAGTAGACACTTTATTCCATCATCAATATCATTAATGAAGATATTGAACAGCACTGGACCCAGGACTGATCCCTGGGACACACCTCTAGTTACAGGTCTTCGTCTACTGTGGCTGATTTTGCATTCTGCACACACAGGGCCAGTGTATCCTGACTGTGATTTTCTTTCTTGTGTGAAGACCAATTTTAATTGATTCTTCCTTCATTTTTGTCCGTTTAAGGTGAAATTCAGCTTCGAGTCATCTTACATAAAACAAAACAGATCCTCTTAGTAAGAAACTTGTGTGTTCCTTTTTTGCATTGCTTCCAGACTTAAATGTCAAATTTGAGATTTTTATCTGTGCAGCAAAAATTCCTTCAGCTTAAAATCAGCCGTGAGTTTCTTACTTCTCAGATTGCAATAGGAAGTTTGTTTTCCAGTGGGATTTTTCTCATCTGGGATAGAGCTCACCCATCTCTTGATTTTAGTTTAATCATTTGCATATTTAACCCTCGACCACTTTAAATGTATTGGTCTGATTCAAATTAAGCAGATAAGTGCTAAGGGCAGTGGGCCCTGGGTTATGCAGAGTCAAGCCAGTTCCAGCTCAGTTCTTTCTCTGCTGTGGCTTGAGAAATCAGTGTGTCAAGCCTTTGTGTAAACCTAGATGGGCCTGAGGTTCATTTCTGTTTGCGTACGCGCAGACGGGGCTCATCACAGCTGCTATTATACGCCTCTAAAATTCAAGAGTTGGAAAAGTGTGGGAATGTGCTTAAAAACGAACATGTACGTGTTACGTTCCGGTCATGCTCAGAAGTTGCTGGAGAAAAGATCTCTTTAGCCTCACCCTGATCTGCTGTGGAGGTCTGTATCTCATGGATGCCTCTGTGGCACTATGTCAGCTGCCTCCAGCATGACACAGGTCTCCAAACCTTGGTAGCATGCAGAAGTTAAGGTCTTGCTACCTCTGTGCCTTTTTGTTTCTGCTTTTGCTTTGCTGAGATTAGCTTGCTTTGCATTTTGAAGCATCTCAGAATGAAGCCCAGCAGGCACAAGGGCCCCCTATTTTCTTCCAAACAATAGATTCAAGTACATTAGGATTGCAAACAAACCCATCAGGGTGTCAGCAGCTCCAGATGAATCTGGGCATCCCAGAAGCTGGAATGTGTTTCCCTGAGATACTTCAAGAGCCAAGGAAAGGCTCGTAGCCTGGCAGGGCAAAGGGCAGTGCACAGTCCTTGGCAGACAACAGAGCATGACAACTGCAAAAACAGCCTCCTTATTTGGCAGAGAGTTAAAGAAGATGCTGTAACAGACAAAAGATCATGATGGTTCCCTCTCGTTCTGTAGCACGTGTGAACCATTCATTTTAATCTTCCCATCATTCCAGCAACTTCTAGTTAATTCTAATCAGATTTTTCTTTGTGTGTGAGCATTTCTAGCCTCTTTTGTTATTGCTTAGCCCCAGACATGGACGCGCACAGATGTGTGTATAAACACACAACCACAGATCTGTGTGTGCACACATATATTAGGAAAATGCTTTCCTCTGTGCTTTGAGTTACTGTAAATGCAGTGTTGTGGGTCTGACAGATCATGGAATGGAGTGGGTGGGATTGGAAGGGAGCTTCAAGATCATCCAGCTCCAACCCCACTGCACAGGCAGGGACACCTTCACTAGGTCAGGTTACTCAGGACCCCAGACAACCTGGCCTTCAACGCTGCCAGGGATGAGGCAGCCACAACTGCCTTGGACAACCTGTTCCAGTGTCTCAGCACCCTCACAGCAAAGAATTTCTTCCTCATGTCCAACCTCAATCTCCCAAGCCTGGAACCCTTTCCCCTTGTCCTCTCACTACACAACATGTTCTGCATACATTCTGTGTGGCTGGACTAGTGCTTCATCTTTCCCTTGTTTTCAGGTGCAATTAAACATTGTTCCTGGGACTAGATAGCCCTCTGTCCTTTGCTGTCCCCCAACCAGCCCAGCCTCCTTATCACTTTCTTAGATTTGAGTCGATTGTTCTTACCTGTTGGATAAACGCTTGTGAGATGTGGCAAAAGCAAACTCTGCTTTCCTTCCCCTTCCCCTCACTGCAGTCATGTCACAGTCTTCTGAGATGGCAAGGTGCACAAGAGATAATTTTGCCCTGTGTGATCCCAGGAAAATGCAGTTGTTTTCGTTTGTACTCTAGAGAAGGGTAGCAGTAATTGCCCACTAATTTCACAGTTTGCAGGATCAAAGACAGAATTGAAGTAAAAGCAATGTGTGGGTATCACTTGGTCGCTCTCCCTGTCCTAGAAAAGGTCTCAGAGAGGAAAAAAGGGTTTAAATGAGATGCTAAGATGTCTTCCTCTGAGGACACAGGATGAAGTATGTATGAAAGCTTCTGCCCCTGGATCACAAACACAACCCTGTGGATTACTTTTGGATGCAAAACTTACGTGAGTCAAAACAAGAAGGTGAGGAAACGTACACAATTCATTTATTAAAGGGAAGTTCTGTTCATCGACCTGGGGGTGGAAAAAAGCGTTGAGAGAAGTCAGTCTTCTTATTTCTCATCACTGTTTTGTTCTGCTGTTTTACTTTTCCCACTTAATATGCTACTGCTCCTCTCTTCTGTTGCTACAGACCAGAGCTCCCACATACATTAACCTTGGGACTTCTCTACGCATATTGAAGCATCTCAGGATTTTTGGTGACTGGCTTGTTCTGTGGAAGAACAAAACTTAACTCTTGTACTGAAGCTGCTGACTTAAGTGTCAGGCTCAAGAACAAGCTCTTAGAAGTGAAGCCCTGATGCATGCACTGCGTTTAAAACATCACCATGTGACTGACCATGAAACCAAATGGCCGGATTCCTCGAGCTGGAAACTTCATCACTGGCAAAACTGATAGACAACGGAGATCAAGAGGGTCAAAGAGGTTAGGAGAAGCAAACCTCAAGGCTTTAGTGCTTCTACAGATGAGATTTGAGGTTCTATCCCTGCAGCCTCTGTAGAAGGTAAGACCTTATGATTGTCTTATGCTCCGGAAGCACGCAGTTCTGTTATTGAAGATGACTGCTACTAGGAAGGGTTTTCTGAAAGTGCTGACAGGCTCTGCTGATGAAAACAGAACCTTTTCCCTTCAGAACAGTGATGTTTGGGATCTGTCTGATAGTGCTGCCAGCTTGACATTAAAACACAGTTGTATGCCTGTGCAATTGCTTTACTGTTCAAGGTTGGTTTCACACAGGTTCCTCCTCTCTGTCTGTGCTGGGGAGGCAGTGAGTGTCAGCAAGAGGAAAAGTAAAACATTGGACATTGACGTCTGCTCAAGGCACAACGTTTGCCTGTCTCTGCGCACTGGAGCCACTGGTTTAGGGCCACTGGACCACTTTCCAGAGCTGTTCCTCTTCTTTTATCTGCACGTGTCCTCCATAGTCACTCGCCAAGGCAGCAGATAAAGAAAGAGGTGATTTTCTTATCAGAAAGTAGAGTAATGCAATACATTCCATTGAGTCTGATCACTCACTACCGAGGGAGCATCTTCCCTCAGAGCTGTCAGGAGAAAGCAGGAGTGTTACAGCTAGTTTGGAGGCAGTAGACCTCTAGTGTCAATGATCCAATGTTTCTGAAGGATTTGTGCCAAAGCTGTGCATCTCAGCTTCAACAGGCATCACCCACCTTCATAGCTGTGCTGCCACATCGCTTTGACTCTTGTTTTGCTGTAAAGTTTGGGTTCCATTTAATCTGTGATGTCAGCAGGGTTATTTTCTATTTTTCAACAATGTGAAGGAAAAGATGGATCAACGATGCATCTCACTCCTCCACTGCTAACGTACGGGCAGCCAGGGCGGTGTTCAGCCGACATCTCGTATGCTAACTAAAACATTATTCCCCTCAGTTTGCTTCCTTCACACACGGAATGATAAGTAGATGAATCAATGAAGTCAGCTGTGTGACAGATAACAAATAAGAGGGCCAACAGCATCCTGGGGTGGATCAGAATGGGGGTGGTAGGCAGATCAAGAGAGGATCTTCTCCTCCTTTATTCTGCCCTGGTGAGACCGCATCTGGAGTGTTGTATCCAGTTGTGGGCTCCTCAGTTCAAGAAGGACATGAAGCTGCTGGAGAGAGTCCAGCACAGAGCCACAAAGACGGTGAAGGAAGCAGAACAACTCCCTGCTGAGGAAAGGCTGAGGAAGTTTGGTCTGTTTAGCCAGGAGGAGACTGAGGGGTTACTTCATTAACGGTTATAAATATCTGAGGGATGGGTGTCAGAAGGATAGGGCCAGGCTTTGTATTCTGGAAGCGTTATCAAGGCTGCCTCGATCATTTAATTTATCACAACCACGCCACAATGTGCAATATTTTAACTGTTTCTCACATGGTAAATTGGAACTGTCCTACATGAGAAAGGGTGCTGTCCCTCCACCTCAGGTTTATGCAGGTGTCATACGTATTCTCCTATTTTCTGTTTGTATTTTACTGACAAACTTTCACTTGTTTTGAAGGATAACAATTTGAGGGAACTTAGGTGCTGTGTTGAGGGGATTTAATCTCTGTCTCTAAATCCATGAGGGCTGGGTGCCAAGCAGAAAGGGATCCTCTCTTTTCAATGGCATCAGACAGGACAGGGGGTAATGGATGCCAGCTCGAACACAGGGAGTTGCACCTCAATCTGAGGAAAAACTTCCTTCTAGTCAGGGCTATTAACTATTGGAAGGGGTTGCCCAGAGAGGCTGTGGAGTCCCTTTCTCTGGAGATGTTTCAGCCCTGGCTGCATGTGGATTTGTGGAGTTGATTGAGGCTTTTGAGGTGTTTCTGCTTGTCAGTGATTTGTATTCTCCTTGAGCGGGAGGTTTGGACCCAATGGCCTTTGAAGATCCCTTCCAACCTTAATAAACTGTGTAAACTGTGTATAAATACAGCAGATGTTCATGAGGGCTACAGTCCAACTATTAATGCTGTTAATAAATTATATGGAATATTTTTTTCATTACCGATTAGCTGTAAAAAAGGACTCAGAGGAAATCTAAGTACCAGTGTTCCAAAAACATGCATAGGGCTTCCGTGCTGCCTGTTTCTGCAGTGCTGCTGGACTTCATTTCAGTGTCTTGCCTGTTCTCTCATTCTTGTTCCTGTCTGGTCAGTAAAGAGAGGAATGTCCATCCTAACAAGCTGATCCTATTGCAAGGTACCTTCACGTGATGGCAGTCTTTGGAATTAAGTAGGAGTGATGTTCTCAGTTTGTGGTCCACTTCTTGAGCACCATGACCTCAGTTAGCATTGATTTAGAAAATCTGAGATTGGCTTTTGTGGTTTTTGCTGAGTCCAACCAGGAGAAAACCTGAAGGAGCTCTTCCTCACACAAAGGTTTCTTAGGCCACCTTAGATTTGCTTAATATTGAGTGCCTTTCAGGGTACCTCAAGGGGTTTAGGACAATCACAAGATGCTGGCTGATGTGATACAGAACTTCCCTGGATCAGCAGGTGGAGCAGCCACAGGATACACTTTCTGTGTATTGTGTTTAGAAGATACCTCACCTTTTGTTCTAAAAGTAGTCTGTTGGACAGTGCTTTCTAGGACGACAGTGATATCACGTGAAGCTGCCCAGGGACAGCAAATTGCTACCAGAATTTTCTGGTGCATTCTGGGGAGGAAACACCCCCCCAGCAAAATCCACAATCCAGACATGCTTAGGCATCACCCATGGGGAGCAGCCTTCGTACCGATTATTAGAGATTCCACTGCTACCTGTTGATCCACTTTGCTGCTTAGTTGAATAGAGTCCTCTCCCAAATTACTAATGATTCTTCTCCAAAATTACTCATGATAGAATGAGGCAAAATGTCCTCAAGTTGCACCAGGGGAGGTTTAGATTGGATCTTAGGAAGAAGTTCTTTCTGAGAGAGTGGTTGGGCACTGGACCAGGCTGCCCAGAGAGGTGGTGGAGTACCCATCCCTGGATGTGTCTAAAAACCAAGTAGCTAGAGCATTTGAGCCCATGGTCCAGGGGTTGGGGAGCTGTTGGGATGAGAGCTAGAGTTTCCAACCATGATGATTCTATGATCACGTCTCCTGTTCTATTTAAGTTGGTGTGCTTTACTCACTGTGTTCTCTTGATCTGCCCACTTCAGCAATATTTATACAGGGCATGTGCTCATGTTGTTTCAGCAAGAACATTCTAAGTACAAGAGGTAAAACCACACGTGCACATGGAGATATCTTTTATTTACTCAGCTGGCACAAACGGGAGAGGTGCACACGTTTTCAGGCACAGCAGTCTGAAAAAGAATTAGCAGACTTCAGAGCGAAGCACAGAGCGAATTCAGTTGCTCAGGTATGCGCCAGGTAAACACCTCAGTGGGAATAGGTAGTTAATCTGCCTTAAGTATAGAAAGTTGGTCAGGGGCACTGAGCTCTTTAAGGGAAAAAAAAGAGAATAATTTATAGCCTGTGAAATGTGGAAAGTTTAGGGGAGGGGAGAGTAAATTGTGTTGTGCCATGAAATCAATATCTCCATTGAATCCTTCTTTTTTAGTGCCCTGCTAGCTCCAGGCTTGGCTTTGGTAGGCATTTTGGAGACCTTTAGAGATGAGGACTGAGAGATCAGTGGTGGCACGTTTGTATTAAATGGAAATATGATGTTTGTGCCGAGTCTGTCGTGTTGCTGAGTCTCAGAAATAGTTCTTTCAGCGGTTCCAGTCCTTTGAAGGTGCCAAGCTGAGTCCCACAGGATGAACTTTTGAGATTGGAAAGGATCTTTAAGGGCAGGTACAAGTTTGCTTTTGTCTGCGCTGCAGCAGATAATGCAATGTATCTTGTTAAATGGGATTTACTCTTGCTAAGCCTATTGATGTGTCCCTTTCATCTGTGAGATAGCTGTGCCTGAATGTTACTGCTGATGTGTTCCAATCCTGAAGTCTATAGTCTGTTTTTATTGACCTGTCTCTGACTTCCCATATGACATTCTTAAAACTCAAGTCAATCTCCTGCAGTGTGGTTGTACATTGCAAGTGGGCAGGCGAGTCCTAGAGAGTTCACCGCTGCCCTCCAAGTGGAAAGTGCTGGCACAGTCTGGAGATAATGTTTTGATAACAATAGAGATTTCTCAGCTCCCTGAAATCGTCTTGCATGTGCAGCCATAAGCAACAAACTTGGTGATTTCTCATTCTGCTCTGTTCCCTGCTCCCCCTATGTTTGTTTCTGTGGCCTCCCACCGATCTAGGCTCCTTAAGCCTGGAAAATGGCCAATAAACGGGACCTTCTGGAAGCTCTGTGATCACCACACCTTCATCTTCTGGTCCTTACATGCAAAGAACAGTGGGAGAAGCAGAGCCACAGCACTCTATACCGGTGCTGTGACACCAGATGTATGACCACGAGCTTATGACAGTACCCTTGGGTGCAGCTAGTGGAAGATTTTGGTATCTAGGGGAAATTTAGGCTTGAGGTGAGGAGAAAGTTCTTCACTGAGAGAGTCATTGGCCACTGGAATGGTCTGCCCAGGGAGATGGTGGAGTCGCCATCCCTGGAGCTGTTCAAGGCAGGATTGGATGTGGCACTTGGTGCCATGGTCTAGCCTTCAGCTCTGTGGTAACAGGTTGGACTTGATGATCTGTGAGGACTCTTCCAACCTTGGTAATTCAGTGATTCTGTGATCTTTTCCTCACCAGCACTCCTTCAGGAAGGAGCTGTTGGGAAGGTGGGATGACAATGCAATGCCCTTATTTCTTCTTTTTCTCACCCAGAGGAAAGCTCTTGCCTTGCACTATTACTCAAGAAAGTGTGCTCATGTTATCCACCATCTATTTAACAGCAGCCAGTGCAGGGTGTTTCAGGGGTGCATAAAGTTCTGAGGACGATGATGTGGTTCTGTCACTGCCATGTGCAACTGGGCTTATGTAGAGACAGCAGCCAAAGAGCAGTAGTAGGGTATTTCCCCACGCAATGGCCACTTCCACACTGAATAAGGTACAATTAGGTCTGACATATTGTCTGTCTTTAGAGCCCCTACCTGAGCTTGGTGACAAAGTCATCCCAGTTGGATGCAGTGTAATGAAACCATCTCCCGTGTGTTGCATTCCTTTCAGTGCTGTGATTTATTATTTTTATTTATTGCAAAAGTACACTGTCCTTCATCTGCCTTTTGCCAGAAATGGGGTTAATTAATCAGGGTGTGTGTCCCTCAGCAAGACACTGTGACACTTTAACTGAACAGGATTACTCTGTACAGGCAGCGCAGCTGAGGCTGGGAGCGATAGATTCACATTGGATCTGCAAACGTTTCCAAGCGGACCCTTACTGTTCTGATCCTTGGGAAAATGAGCTTGTGATAGGAATGGCACACGTGGAGCACTTCTCATTCACAGAATCACAGATTCACAGAACTTTAGGGGTTGGAAGGGACCTCCAAAGATCACCCAGTCCAATCCCACCACCACAGCAGGATCCCCTAGATCAAGCCACACAGGAACATGTCCAGGAGGGTTTTAAACGTCTCCACAGAAGGAGACTCCACAACTACCCTGGGCAGCCCCTTCCAGTGCTCTGTCACCCTCACCATGAAGAAGTTCCTTCTCAGATTGATGCAGAACCTCCTCTGTTCCAGCTCACACCCATTGCCCCTTG
>JAOXOE010026889.1:0-20113 GCA_028565055.1 Phoeniculus purpureus
AGGTCAGTCCCCAACCTATACTGGTACCTGGGGTTGTTCTTGCCCACATGCAAGACTCTACACTTACCCTTGTTATAGTGCATTAAATTTCTCCCTGCCCAGCTCTCCAGCCTGTCCTGGTCTCGTTGAATGGCAGCACAGTCTGCTGGGGTGTTGGCGACACCACCCAGCTTTTTGTCATCAGCAAACTTGCTGACAGTGCACCCTAATCCCTCATCCAAGTCATTAATGAACAGATTGAATAGTACTCGTCCCAGTACTGACCCTTGGGGGACTCCACTAGATACAGGCCTCCAACTAGACAATAATGGTGGTGGTAATGATAACAAAACCAATAACAATAGAATTAGAATATAGAAATCAGGTCATGTATAATAGAGTTGTTTACTACTCACCAACCAGTTCCCAGTTAGTTCCTGAGCAGCATGCCCATGCCAGTTTCCCCCCAGTTTATATTCTGGGTATAGTATAATGTGGTATGAAATATTTCTTTGGCTGCTTTGATTCAGCTGTCCTGGCTGTTTCCCCTCCCAATTTCTTGTGCCCTCCAGCCTTCTCATTGACCTGGCATGAGAAGATGACTTAGTGTAAACACTTCTTAGCAACAGCTAAAACGTCAGTGTGTTATTAACGTTATTCTCATCCTAAATCCAAAACACAGCACTGCACCAGCTACTAGTAAGAAAATAACTCTGTCCCAGATGAAAGCAGGACAAGTACTTAAGTCGGTTGTGCATGTGATTTAAGCACCTATTACAGTAATACTAAAAATTATCTCTAGTATCTTTATTAACCAGTTATTTGTGTTACACTGATACTTAAGAGGGTTGCCTTTTAATTGAAATATGAAGGTATATTTTCATTTGAGCGAAGGGGAATTTGCATGTTATTCCAAATCACGCTAACAGCTGTGTGAAGATAAGTGTTCCCATTTTTCTTCCTTGGCACTGTTGAAAAATCAAGATGTTTTGAACTCATTCTTGTCTCTTGCCTTTTACTGTTGCTGCATCTGGGTTTTACTCATCATCCATATATTCTGTATATACTTATCACTGTATGTTTTTTGGCTTACTGAAAAATGGGCTTAATACAAGAACTGTCTGGCTCCAGGCAGCCTCACACAGCCACCTCAGTGCTCACTCTGCCATTGAGCGTTTCTGTAGAGAGCTTCTTAGGATGTGCCAGGCTGCACAGGAGCTGTAGTGTCCAGAATGGCCTGAACACTGAATCATAGAGTCCAGTCTGCCCCACTGAAAAACATGGTTTGTTTGGGGCACACGCCTGTGATGGCAACTCTTGGTAGTCCCAAGGTTGTAGTTGTTCTGACCTAGTTAGGAGTCTGGAGCCCGTTTGCCAAAATGTGACTGTAATCTCGAACTGGGCTCGTATCACCTCTGTGCTCCCATTCACATGGTATTTGGCTTGACTGAGGAAAAGCCTTGAGTCCTTCAAAGAGAAGGAGAGGTTTCTGCTGCTTTGGGCTGAGGAGAGCAGGGAGCTGGGCTGCTGATTTGGTGAGAAGGATAAACTCTTCCAAATGCTGCAGGCAGGATTTTTTTCAGTCTCAGGCACAGCATTATTGGACTAGAGCTAAACCCAAAGGAAAGGACCTGACTGGAAAGACACAGTGTGTAGGAGGAGGTTTGTTTATAAAAGGTTTTATTCATGCTATGTCTTGTAGTATCATTTTGAGAATTCTGTACTCAAAGGGTTACGTATTTCTGCTTAAAAATTGATTTTTGAGATCTAAAGCCTCTTTTGCTGTTCTGGATGTACATGTATGCAAAAGATCTGGGCAGAAGACTGTTCAGAGGCTTTGGTTCATTTGAGGTCCTATTACAAACACACAAGCAGTGAGTCAAACAATCTTGGATTGCATCAGGTTTTGGATGTCTCATGTGCTTGTGCACATTTCTTGCAGGGCACTCCAAGTCAGAGTTACTTACAGCTGCCTTGTACTCAGCAGAGTAATTTTGGCTGAGAGTTAGATCTGAAAATTTTTGCACAGGAAACATGTTCAAGTTGCCTCAAAACAACAGGTGTCCATACAGAAGGAGGAAAACTGTGGCTTCGTGTTCTCTTCATTTGGAACTTGGTTTGGTGAAGTGCACGACAGGCTTGGGTAAAGCTCAGCTGCTTACACAGTTAGGAAATACTGCTGTGATTGTGGTGAATTCTCTATCTTACCCTGTTTGCAGGGTTAGTATTGCATCTTGCTGTTAGGTGCATTATGGCTGTTTCAGCGGAAAGGATAGGTGTGTGGTGGTGTGGCAGCTCTAAACAGAGGTCTGATAGGCTTGATATGCACGTGATTATCATTAATGTGATTTCATTAAGATCAGTGCTTGCAGGAAAGCACACATTTTAAGCCCTAGAGAATATCTGCAGTGTGACAAGGTTACTGTTGCATGCTGTGCTCTTCCTTGGGACTCTCATTTGAAAGATTTCCAGACTATAGGCTGAATTCACTTCTTTTCATGTTCTTGGTTTTTATGCAGGCGATTGCATGAGATTACTTTTCAGTTCACTCCTATAAATTCCTGGACCAGTTTGTTTTAATTTGTTTTGATGTTTTTGAGTTGGCCGTAGTTCCATATTCATCAATCTAATACCAGATTTCACTTTTTAATGTAGTAATAGTCAGACTGAAACAGTATTCCCTCCTCCTGGAGGCACGCAAGCCCTGATGTTTTTTGCAGCATTTGTTTCTGAGGAGTACCAGTTCTTCTCTGGAGAACCTTTTACCTTGGCTAGTATTCAGAGTTGTTACAGCACTTACACTTAGGCAGACTCTGGGGTTGGTGGCTTGTGGATCAGGCCTTCCTAAAGCCCGGTGGAGCAGTAGGACAATGCAGCTAACAATGAAATACAAGCACAAGCAGTTGAGAAATTTATCAGAAAAAAATTAGGAATCTGTTGTAACATTTGGCATATGTCTGCTGCATAAACTTTGTGAGTTGACAGAAAATCAGCTATTAATAGCAAATACAAATCACAACTACACTGAAATAAACTAGTCTTTACATATTTATAAACATTAATGGGGTCACTACTCAGTCTCCTCTTGTCCCAGCTAAAGAGACCCAGCTCCCTCAGCTTTTCCTCATAAGGGAGGTATTCTGCTCCCTTCACCATCTTTATGGCTCTGCACTGGACTCTCTCCAGCAGTTCTGTGTCCTTCCTGAACTGAGGGGCCCAGAACTGGACACAGTATTCCAGATGCGGTCTCAGCAGGGCAGAGCAGAGGAGAAGGAGAACCTCTCTCAATCTGCTAACCACCCCCATTCTGATCCACCCCAGGATGCTGTTGGCCTTCTTGGCCACAAGGGCACATTGCTGGCTCATGGTCATCCTGCTGTCCACCAGGACCCCCAGGTCCCTTTCTCCTACACTGCTCTCCAACAGGTCAGTCCCCAATCTATCCTGGTACCTGAGGTTGTTCTTGCCCAGATGCCAGACTCTACACTGCCCTTGTTCATTCTGTTTCTCCCTGCCCATATTAAATGTATATGAAATACATTTAATGTTTGGAAAACAGCACCCTAATGTACCTCCCATTTACAGACCAGGAAAGAGCCCATCCGCTCCACTCAGGAGTGGCTGAGGTTTACTAATATCATTTCATCATTCTTATCCTCTTGGCCAGGACAAAGAACAATGTGAACCCAAAGCCCAGGAAATGCTAATCACACCCACTGCTCACTGGTGATGAAAGTCAAAGAGAGCTTTCAACACTGCAAGATCAGATCCAGGTGGCCAGACTGGCTCTGGGGCTAGATGCCTGCTTGGACGAGGAACTCTTTTAGATTAACTCCATGAGTTTACTACAATATTAAAAAAACCCCAAACAACCTACCCGTGCTTCAAGGCCATTTTAATAAAGCCCTTCCTCTTGAGGATGTTCAAAGTCAAGCTCCCTGGATGCGCATTGAGCGACTCCTCAGCTCCTCCGATCACGATGATGGATGCATGGCCTCCCCCTTGGTGGCTCAGCACGTATGAGACGCTCTCCTTGGATGCAGAAACCATTCCTTCAGGAGAAAACAGCTCAAGAGTGACAAATACAGTGGGATTTAAGCCACAAATATCTCAATGAGGTTTCAGAACTGTCAAAGGGAAACTGCTAACATTGACTCAGACCTTGCCCTGAATTCAGCGCTTTGAGGGATGTACCAGACACAAATCTAACCTCTGCAGAGTGCCCTGTGCGACAAGTTTGACTTCAAAGGCACGCAGTACTACCCTCTGCCCAGAAGCTGGGTTTAATGACATTCTGCTCAATTAGTATGGTCTACATGATAATTGAGAAATCTAAGCTAGTTTTTCTTCTTGGCTTTTTGCCATGGAATCAAACTGTTTGGGTTGGAGAAGTCCTCTAAGCTCATCAAGTCCAACCACGAACCCAACTGTCCCAAGGCCACCACTAAACCCTGTCCGCAAGCTCCAGATCTCCATGACTGTGAAACACATCTAGGGATGGTGATTCAACCCCGTCCCTGGGCAGCCTGTTTGAAGGCCTGATGGCCCTTTCCAGGGAGAAGTTCATCACAGTCACTAGGACTCTGAAAGATGCAGCTGACCTGACACTCCTGGCCCTGATCCCCTTAGATATAGTATTTGCTTGGCAGGGCAGTCTTTGCTACACCAAGGTCTACGTTGACATGGCAATCTGATGCTAAACACCCTCCCATGTGTTTCTACTAAGAGAAGGCTGGCAGAGCTTATCTAGGATCATGGTGTCTTTGCTCGAGCTCTGGCTCCCAAACCTGGCCTCATGCACCAGGTCACCCTTACTTCTATGCTCTAATTTAACCAAATAAATACAACAGCTCCTGTATTAAAGCCCTGTGCAGGGAACAAGTCCTGATTTCATTACACATCATTCTGTTCCCCAGACTTTATTGCTTCCTGTTATCTTTTACTCCTGCAGCTCCAGTCAGCAGTATCAGCCCTTTAGTGCAAGTGCTGCTCAGATTACAGAACCATACAATTGTTTGGGTTGGAAAAGCCCTGTGAGTTCATCAAATTCACAGGGAGTCCTTGTCTTTAGAGTGTGTATCTCCAGTAAGATTACACAGCTGGGCAAAACAGAGCCTTAGTCTGAAGCCAGTAATTAACTTGTGACTAGAAAGCTGCTGGTAACGAGCAGGACTTTAAGCTTTTCAAATAAGATATTATCCTCAGTTTGGTTTCTAAGTGTCTGTGCAATGACTACACGATGTTAGAAATCCACATGTTCTTCTTTTCTCTTAACTACCCGGCAGCCAGCACTGCTGTCTCACAGCTGAAGGGAAACCAGCACATTCTCTCAGAAAGGTCAAAACCCAAAGCTTAGTGTTTTTAACAAAGCTGTTCATGAAACCTTTCAAGCTGTGTTGCTACAGCAGTCCATCATAAAGCAGAGGGTTTGCTTAGCACTGACTCTGATCCCTCTGAAAGAGATTACTGCTGTCATTGATGGGTAAAAGGACAGAACCTAGCCTTGAAGCTGTGGAAGGGAGCAGTAGCTGCGGCACTGAGCTGTTACCTACCCGCACTCATGACGTATTCCCTGAAGAAGGGGCAGCCAAACCAGATGGGCATGATATGGAGATATGGAGTAAGTCCAGGAAATAAAGTTTTGAAACTTGGACCTGTGCAAAAGTTCCCAAAGGCTCCAGCCACCAGGACCCCATGAGGGTGAAAGCCAAGTAAGTAGTTGTGATCTGGATTCAGCTCTGAGGTTTTTATAAGCTGAAAAACAGAGGCAGTGGAAGGTGTTATGAGACTTTGTTCACAAGGGTTCTCCAAGCACAGACGGGATGCTGAACCCATGACAATCCATTGTCCTCTGAGCACTCTACTGTCCTGTGGTACCAGCCAAACCAAGTTTAGAAAGATGTGTCTCAAGATACCACCTCTAGCACTTAGCAGGCTCAACACTACCTCAGGATCCAATGCTCCAAGTAGAACATCAACCCACACCCGTTTTTAACCCTAAATCCTAGACTTTGTGATTTAAACAGGAGTTAAGTTCAACCTGGAGTAACAACAGACCACGGATTAGACTTCAACGTTTGCCCATGCTCATGGCTATTCCAGCTCTCTCTGTTCCAATGAGGATCATTCTACTCACGTGGATGGGAAAGTATTCCCTGAAGTACTTCCAAACAGTCCAGCTCCTGACCCACTGGGAGCGCCTGCCCCCCATGCATGGTGTTTCCCAGTCCAGGTACAACCACAGCAGGTAAAGAACAGCGAGGAACCAGAAGTTGCCCAGGATCAGGATCACAAAGAATCCGCAGCAAAACTCCGCTAGAAGAGACAGAAGAGGGAAACCACGGCCAGGGTTAATCACATCACTCTCCTTTAAAGACTTCAAGAACCACACACGTGTCTTCTCCCCATGGGGAGGATGAACAGCAATGAAAAATCACAAAAAGTGGTTTGACTGATCAGGCTGGGCTACTGTGGGACTCAAGTCTGAACTAATCCTACAGGGAAACCCCTTAGGGAAGTGGTGCCTCTGTAGAACTTGTAGAATTTCGCACTCTCACAGCATTTGGAGCAGCTATGGATAGAGATGATTAACAAAATCCATCAGAAGAATTCAGCAGATGCTGAAGTCCAAGTTTGCAAGGGAGCCAGAGCTTCAGCATCATGTGTTGAGCTGCTCAAATGCAGAGTTTCACTTGACCTCCTGTGTTTCCTCCAACCTAAATGCTTCTTTTTCCTGAAATTCTGCCAATTTGCCCTTGTTGCCTGGTTTATGCTTTCAGAGCAGACAGAATCCAGAAGCAGACAGAGCCAGCAAAGCTGCTGGTTAGATCAAGTAGGACAAAATGAGGGTGAACATTCCCATTCCTGGTGGGGAACGAGCAGAAACATCCCAAATTGCATTCGCCCTGTGGAAGGGAGAAGGGAATAACCACAAACAAACCCAGAAGCATTAAACCCTTCAGACCATCAGCATCACCAGTACAGCAGCTCACTGCTTCCTCAACCAGGCAACCCTAGTCTTGCAACTCAGTTAGGGCTCTAGGGAAATGCCACAGAGAAGTGAGGCTGCAAAATCCACGAGGAAAACTCTCCAAAGTTCTAAGGAACACTATCAGTACAGGATGAAGAAAACGGGTCAAAGAGGCAACTCAATTCCACTGCTCTGGAGGGAATCCCACACCAGCAAGACTTCCAAAGAGGGCAAAGAAATATTCTGAGGAAAACACACTGTCTGCTCTTTGGAGATTCCGAAACTAGGGATTTCTAGGAATGCTAATCTGGACAGGATGCTGAGGTTTAAGTCTGATTTAATATGAGAAGCTTTTTAATTGTCATGAATCAAGTTGTCATGCAAGTCATTCCTCCCCTTCCTCTCAGGAGGACTTTTAGCTCTGTGAAGAACCTCACAGGATTTTACTGTCAAGGTCTTGGGCTGAAGAGCCGAGAGGTGCGAGAAGAGCCAGACTGCAGTATTTAACACAATGGACACAACCACACATGAGACCAATGAGCTCAGTACTTTGCTTCAGTTAGAACACATTGCCCTGGTAAGGATGAGCACTATGGTGTCAACACTTCCTAAGGGGAGCTCAGCACCTCATAGGATGATGCTGGCTGATTATTACATTGCAGTGAGATGTGAAGCAAATTCCTTCTTCCATACCTCCTCATTATTCCATGACCTCACAGCCTTGTGAGGTGACTTAAGCAGCTGATGAGTCAAACCTGAGGAGACTGTAAACACAAACCTGGTGTTTTCTCTTCCAGAGAATACAGTGACTCAACAATTGTCAACAGCTTCATAAACAAACTACAGGCAAAAGGCAAATAAGGTGGAACTTGTCATTTCACTGGATCTCTGCCTCCTTGAATGGTACCTCACTCGTTACAGAGACTGAGTTTGCAGTCCTGGGCACCAAATTCATCAAAGACTTGAACACCACAGAGATAGGAAGCAGGAAACCAGCACTTTAACTATGGAAATGTGATCCTGGAAGCTCCAAACCATTTGCAGTTCCTAAGGAGCCAAAAATGTTTGAGTAGAATCTACTAGAGGGCCACCAAATCAAAGATTGTCCTCCACAGGAGCCTCCCATTACTCTTGGAGCAGTCACAGACCACTACTGGCCACTGCTTTTGCTGTTAAAATACTTGCCCTGCTCAGTAGATTCTTTCATTAGGGGAAAAGAACATTAAAATCAGTCTTAATTTCTGGTGAGGAAGTCAGGACAAATCCATCTTCTGTAGCAGAGGTCCTCTGTCACTTTACTAGTCCCAGCTGGGAGCCCTGGTCATGAGGGTGTTTGAACATTCCTACCAAGGGAGCTGCTACGATAACAAGCACAGGGTTTGGAGACAGGGGTAAAGGCTCATTTGCTCTGGGATTTGGTTCCAGGTCCCAAGCAAACAGATCTGCTATGGGCCAAGACCTACTGACCTGTGGATAGAGTGGTCTGGAGGCAGTAAATCCCCCAGTTACTGATTACCAACCCCTGAGACAGCACCCCAGATCAAGTGTCCAGGGTTACCTTTTCTTCTCCTTAAGCATCTGTGACCAGCTACCATCAGCCTAGGTTGCCCAGCTCTGGCTTGACACAACTCATCCCTTTCCCTCCTCTTATTCTCTAGGGATGAAAACAAACCTACTGTGAGATGTGATTGAATTCCCTCTCAGAGATGCAGGTAGCAGCAGCAGTTCCTAGAAATACCAATCAGCCACACAACCAAGAGCACCCTGTTGTTTGCTGGGATCATCCACCCACCAATCTCTGCCCATGGGCCAAGGAGCTTCACAGATGGATGAACAGACTGGCAAAATCAGTAGCAGTACCAGCCAGCTTGCTGGGAAAGGCTCGTGGAGCTCCATTGAGCTTTCTTAGGTACCAAAGCAGCAGTGCTTGATGAAGAATGAGACCATTTCCATCAGCCAGCTACAACCAGTGAATTAAACCAGACCCAGAGACCAACCCATGGGGGCACGGCTGGGAAAAGGGTATTAAAGGTTATTTTTTTGCCTTAACACACAAGTCTCTTCTGATTCCAGCAGTGACATCTCACTCTGCATCCAATGTTTCATCATCTCCGTTCTTTGGGGGAAGCCAGATCCACAACTGGAAGTATCTCCAGACCAGTTCAATTAGCAGAGTGCTCCATCCCACATGCACAGGCATTTACTCACAAGAGAACAGGACGTGCTTTACCATAGCCTGCTGCCTTCAGTGTGCTATTGCGTGCTTCATGCAGATGAAATTACCCTTTCCAGGGACCCATTTTGTGTCATTAAGAGTTTTGCAAATAAACAGTGGGGTGCAGGCATTGCAGCTACTTCCCAGGAAGGAGGAGACCCATGTGTCACTGTGGCACCTAAGAAATGAGCCACAGCAACTGGTTCTCCCCTTCTACTATCCCAAAGCAACATCCTGGCCCCCTTGTCACAGGGTTAAACTCCCCCTCTTTTCCACATCCTGTGTCTGGAGAGGAGCAGTCAATGGCTCAATGTTAGGATGGAAAACCGTGACAACTGGTGTCTGTCAGAGGCCCATACAGGGACCAGTGATGTTTAGTATCTTCATTAATGGTATTGACAGTTTGGTCGTGACACTGAGCTGGGTGGCTGTGTTGCAGGGACCTGGACAGGCTGGAGAAGTGGGCCCAGAAGAACCTAATGAAATTCAATAAGGCCAAAGTGCAGGGTCCTGCACCTGGGCAACCAAAGGTATTGATACAGGCAAGGGAAAGAGCTGCTGGAGAGCAGCCCTGCAGAAAAAGACCTAGGGGCACTAGTGGATAAAAAGCTGGCTAGGAGCCACTAATGTGCAGCTGCAACCCAGAAGGCCAACTGCATCCTGGGCTGCATCAGAAAAGTGGCCAGCAGCGCCCTGGTGAGACCTCACCTGGAGTCTTGTGTCTAGCTCTGGAGACCTCAATACAGGAAGGACAGGGACCAGATGGAGCAGATACAGAGGAGACCACGAAAATTATCAAGGGACTGGAGCCCCTCTACTGCAAGGACAGGCTGAGGGAGCTGGGATTGTTCAGCTTGAAGAGGAGAAGGCTCTGGGGGAACCTGATAGTGACCTTCCAGTCCCTGAAAAGGGTTCTCAGAAGACTGGGAAAGACTGTTCACAAGGGCAGGGAATGATAGGACAAGGGGTCATGGTTTGAAGCTGGAAAAGAACAGATGGAGGCTGGACATGAGGAACAAGTTCTTGAATCTGAGGGTGTGTGGTCCCTAGAACAGACTGCCCAGAGAGGTAGTGGAGGGCCCCATCCTTGGAGCCATTCAAAGGCAGGCTGGATGGGGCTCTGGGCAATCTGGTCTGGTGAGTGATGGCCCTGCTTGTTGTACAAGGCTTGGACTGGATGGACTCTGGGGGTCCCTTCCAACCCAATACATTCTGTGATTTTATGACCCAGACATCTCCATCCCACCCAAGTCTCCTCATTCCACATTTGATCTGGGAAATGCCACAATTTCCTCTGGCAGAGCAGCTCATCCTAGATTCTGTCCATGGGATGTGTGCACATGGGAGAGGGACACACCCACACAGCTAAAGCAGCTCTTCAACCAAACCTCTCTGATTTTCTTCTTTAATTGTTTTGCCCTCAGACTCACCCTTAAATCTACCTCCTGCTCAGGCAGTGTTCAGCTTCCAGACCCAAACAGGACCTCACTGAAGCCAGCAGCAGTTGCAGGCTTGGAGATTCATGTCACTAGGTGACTTCGTGCCAAGGATTGGGATGACAGTGGAGGAAGATCCTGAGCATGGATCAGCACAGTGTCACACAGACCCACATGCTGTGGGTGCTGCATTGGGTTGGGGCAGGGCCAGACCTGCCATGGGGACTGTCAGCTCCCAGACAAGCTGATGAACCCCCAACACAGTAATTACAGGCACAAACCTGCATCTATTGGCTGAAAATTGGTTGTTTCAGCTTTTTCCCCCCAAAGCAGAGTCTCCGAAATTTCTAAACTTCATCGATTTGCAGCTTCAGCAGCGAAACAGAAACTACCTCAAATTGGGCTTCAGCCTGAAACCATTTGCGATTTCTGCTCAATATGGCAAAAAACCAGCATCTCATTAGTGTTTCCCCCTTCCCAGTCTCCACAGCCTTAGGCTCCTGGAGCCCGAAGTTTGCGCCATTTATTTTTTTTTAAACAGGGAAACTCTTCAAAAACCCTTCTCCATGCTAACTTTACCCAAACACTGCACCTGCTGCACTTGGAGCACAGGTGATGGGAAACCACATTCAGTGGTAGTGGTGGGAAATGTCTTAGATGGGCATTTCCCTCCTCCTTGGAGAACCTAGAAGCTCTGGGACACAGTCCCAGTGTTTCAGAACATGTTTTTCTCCTGGTGTCGTGCCCCTGGGGTCACTCACAGAGTAGCCACTGCTACAAAGAGAACTTGTCTGTGCTGGCAGCTTGTGGTACAGAGCAGGGAAGGAAGGGAACTCACAGCCAGCATCTTAAAGAGGTTTCTTTTGTATGGAACTCAATTCTGGGCACATCTGGCCAGATTTCTGGGGTTTTATTGAGGCCCAGGCATGTTTATTCCATTTGTGCTCTACAGCCGGTTGTTTAAATTCAGCTACTCTAAGGGTCTTAGCCAGGAAGATAAAACTAAAGCTAGATTCTCAGAGCCTTCCATCCAAGCCACCCTAAGGATTCTATGTTTTAACACATTCATGCTGCCTTTTGGGCTTATTCTGTTTGCCAAATCCCTCCCAGACTGAAAGGAACCCTCCAGCTTATCCTCTGATGAATTTGCTCACAGCAAGTTCCCCCCACATGACTTTGGAAGAGCTTATAAACAGTGTTTCCATACTTGTTCTACTCCACGAATTAAAAACGCTGAAGACTCCAGATGTGACAGCAACCTGAACCATCAGAAACCAGCCAGCTAGTTTTGGTTCAGCCATTTAGGATTCAGCCATTTGAATTTTACTAGAGCTAAGAGAAACTTTCTGCCCAGAGGACTGCCACTGCCTGATGACAGCATAAACCTGCGAAGCAACAGGGTCACCTTGGGCGGCTCTAAAGATAAACACAAGCAGGAGATTATTATTAGAGTGGGTTTGGCCACCAAAATTAAAGTGGTTCCTGCAACTGGATTTCTCCCAGTAACAGAAAACTAAAAGCACTGGCTAGTTACACTGCAGCCATAAGCAGGAACTGCCCCTAGTCCAGCCACCCATCACTTCCGCTGTAACAATTAGCCAAGGATGAGGGTATTTCACACCCTCAGTGCTTCCCTCACACCTCCAAATCTTTTCTGCAAACAAATCTGAAAGACTTCAGGGCGCTGCCTGAGCGATACTACAAGATACATAAGGAAGACACAGGTACATTCCTCTGCCCCAAGAAAGTTCTGATACAGAGCATTGCTCGGCATTCCAGCCTCTCCAGCAATGTGCAGATCACCCCATTGCTCTGTACCTCAGACTAGTTTGGTTCCACACAGCCTATTCACTTGCCCAATCCCACAAGCCACAGGGCTTCACTTACCTTATCAAGTGACTCATCAGGTCCAATGAAATCTGATCCAGGAGACTAATGCTTGCTGCCCTCAATAGGTGTTTAGTGAGAGGAGTCTATCGGGATACCAGAAAATCCACCACGGAAGAACAATGAGGGGGATAAGGTTGCCAAGTCAAACTCTTAGGAATGCTTTCCTAAAGCAAGTGAGGCTATTTTTCCCCATATTTACAGAAATAGCTGCAATGAACGCATTTTGCTGCAAATCCCTATTAACTTTGCTCACCTAGTTAAGGAAGAATTTTATTCAACTACAACCTACAAAGTTATTTTACAAAGCCAGCAACCAAACGGGTGCTAACCACATACCACACTCAATGAATTTGTTCATAAACCCCAAGAGAAGACACAGTCACTACCTTTGTAAGAACCTGTTTGAAGAATCCATAGAAAGAAACAAACAAAACAAATTGGGTGAGGGGCAGGGGGAGACTCTTCAGAGCTTCCAGGGAAGCAAAGGGCCAAGCGCAGACATGTGATGCTCATGCCTGCTCGGGGATAGCTGCTCGCTGGCGACGTGAAGCCACTGAGCGATGCTCACGCGTGACGCCGGTTAAGGAAAAATCCCATTGTTACCCCTTTTCTCTCTGTGGGTTAAGGTGAGGAAGGAGGAAGGCTGTTACCCAGCAGCAGAAAGGAGAAGATCCACTGCAGCACGGCCACTGTCTGCATCCTCCTCTTCAAGGGGACATTGATGGGGGCGAACTCGATCTTCATGATGTCGCCGGCGAGACCAGCCTCGGGGCTCCCCACGGCCCCGCTTCCAGACCAAGCTTTGAGGCTGCCCACAGCCGCGGGTCCCGGGCGCGGCTCCAGCGGGCGGGGACGACGGATGGGGCCGCCCCGCTGTGCCCGCCTCGGGCCTTGAGCACCTATCGCCGCCGGAACCCCCCGCCCCGCCCCCCCACCGCACGGAGTCCTCCAGCACCCTGCCTTAGGGGAGCTGCTGTCCTCACAGCGTCCGCCGCCATTCTTCCTTATCTCCATTATCCGCCCTCAGCCCGTTTAACCCCTGCCCGGGGAAGCCGAGGAAAACTCCATGTCCCGGTGGGGTATTTGGGTTTAACTATGGTGGTTTCATTAAAGCGGCCCGCGCAGCCTCCTACTGTCAGGTTATTACCCCCCTCAAAAGGGTTAATGCTCTCCCCAAGAGAGTTACTGCCCCCCTCAAAGGCGTTAATGCTTTCCCCAACAGGCTTATTGCCCCCCATAACAGGTTAATGCTCTCCTCAAATTATTGCCCCCCCAACACGTTAATGCCCGTCTCAAGTGGCTTACCGCCACCCATAACACGTCAATGCTCCCCCAAAGGGGTTAATGCCCTCCTCAAGAGGCTTACTGCCCCCCCATAACACACCAATGACCACCCCCCCAGAGGAATGAATACTCTCCCCAAGAGGCTTACTGCGCCCCGTAACAAGTTAACACCTCCCAAAGAGGGTTAATGTCCTCGTCCCGCTTCAAGCTGGTTAAAGCCTCCCCCCGCCGGCCTTTAACGCCGGGGGGCACTAACAGGTCTGACCAACAGAAAAGGTCCATTGAGAAGAACCGAAAATCCCCCGAAGCGCCGGCCCTACCGCCGCAGGGAAGCCACCGCCTCCACTCGCCGTCCAGGCCGCGCAGCCTCCCTCCCGCTGCGTGACGCCACCTCCGCGGCTGCCCGCCGCGCTGCCTGCGCCCAGCGTGCTGCTCGGCCCCGCCGCTGGGCGCAGCAGACTGGGGAGTCCGCTCCGTCGCTCTCGGTGGAGTTGTTTCCGCGTTGTTGCGGTGTGCGGAGAAGGGAGCGGCGCGCAGGGAAGGGAGAAAAACCGCGCGGTGTTCAGGCAGCGCGGCGGGCGGATGAGCGGGGGGGCTGTGCCGCGCTGTGCCGGAAGCGGCGCAGGCGCGGTGCGGACCGGACAGGGGCGGCCATGCCGACTGTCAGCGTGAAGCGGGAGCTGCTGTTCCAGGCGTTGGGCAGGAGTTACAGTGAGTGGGGAGCGGTGAGGGGGCATCGCTCCAGCGGTTGGGGCTCTTCAGTTGGAGAAGAGAAGGCCTTGGAGGAGACCTTACAGCAGTCTCCAGTACCTGATGGGGCTGCAGGAGAGCTGGAGAGGGACTTTTAGCCAGAGACTCCGGTGACAGGACAAGGGGGCTGGGTTCAAGCTAGAAAAGTGCAGATTTGAGATGAGATCTGAGGCGTAAATGCCTCCCTGTGAGAGTGCTGAGGCCCTGGAACAGGATGCCCAGGGAGGTTGTGGCTGCTCCATCCCTGGAAGTGTCCAGGGCCAGGTTGGATGGGGCTCTGGGCAACCTGGTCTGGTGAGACATGTCGAGTCTCGGCCGGCCACAAGTCGAATGACAGAGGTTTTATGCTGGCCTCTCTCTCTCCCTAAAAGGAAATAAGAAAAGAATAAGAGAGAGAGATTTACGGATTGGATAACTACCACAGCTTTAATGAAAACAATGATAATATGGAATGTACACAGAACTAGTACCAAGCCCAGCCCCGCTGAGGGCAGTTACATCCCTGTCACCACTGGTGCAGGCGTTGGGAAGTCTTAGGCTGGATTCAGTGGCAGACAGGAAGGGAATACAGCAGCTGAGTTTAGGAATGAACAGATTGGGATCAAAGGCAGGACAGACCAAGTGCTTACCACAGAATCTCAGAATGATTGAGGCTGGAAAAGCCCTCTGAGCTCAGCGAGCCCAGCCCAGGACCTAATATCACCACATCAGCCACACCAGGGCACTAAGGGCCACAGCCAGTCTGTCCTTCAACATCTCCACAGATGGGGAGTCCACTTCTCTGGCTAGTCCATTCCAGGGTCTGATCACCCTTTCCAGGAGGAAGGGCTTCCTAACATCCAACCTCACCCCTCCCCTGGCAGCTTAAGGCCCTGCCCTCTCATCCCATTGCTAGTTGTCTGGGAGAAGAGCTTAACTCCCAGCTGACTACAACCTCCCTTCAGGGAGTTGGAGAGCGGCAGAAGGTCCCCCCTGAGTGTCCTCCAGGCTAAACACCTCCAGCTCCCTCAGTCTCTCCTCATCGGACTTCCCCTCCAGTGTCTTCCCCAGCCTTGTTGCTCCTCTGGACCCACTGCAGCCCCTCCATCTCTCTCTTACAGCGAGGGAAAACAGACACTGAAAAAAGAGCAAGAGTGAGTGGAACTCACCCTCATGGTCTGTCAGCTTTTCACCTGATATGGGATGGAACACCATCTTGGTCAGTGTAGGATCACCTGGCTCATCTGCTGCTCCCTACAAGTGCAGCCTCTCACTTGTTGCAGCCCAGTGTGGGACACCAGATTTAGCAGTGACCTTGGTCTCTGCAGGAAGAAGTCTAAGCAGGAGCCTTTCTGTATCGCAGCCCTTGGTAGGAACTGTCAACACCAAGTGTTATTGCTTGGAGAAGCAGCCCCGGCCTGCACAAATATGCTGGGGACTGCAGAAGGTGCATTAGGTACCTGAAAAGTAAAATCACTGAACCAGCCTGTTCTGTTCCGAGCCTGTGGCAGGGGGATCACCTAGTTCCAAGGTGATCTTCAGGGTCCCTTCCAACCTAAACCACTGTGTGATTCTGTGAGAAAGGAGAAGGGGAAAGAGTGTTTGTTATTCAAAAAAAGAGGCTGAGGATCTGCTTATTCACCAAAATTCACCTTCTTTCTTCACAGCTGATGAAGAATTTAATGATCTTTGCTTTGAGTTTGGTTTGGAGCTGGATGAAGTTGTAAGTGATGCTTTTATCTGTTACTTTTCCAGCAGAGGTACTGGCAGGGTTTGTGTTTGATGGGAGATTGCATAGAGTTACTTAGGCAATGTGGGCCATTGCCCTCTAACTGAAAAGACCTGGGCAAGGTTTGGAGAACCCTGTGCCTCAGGGATCCTCCAAAAGCAACGTGGACAAGACTTGAAGATCCCTTTGGCCTATGGAGGTTTTGAGAAGCGCCACAGTAGGTTTTTCATCCTGAAACTCCCTCACACACCTGCATAGCACAGGGCAAGCTGTGTAACATGCACCTTAACTATAAACTATTACTGTGAGTGGTGTTGAGTGTGAGGAAATCCCCAGACATGCACTGTAGAAGCAAGAGACTCCAAGATATCTTATTCCTGCACTTCATGGGGGTTTTGATTTTGCTGTTTTAATTCTTTGATCTCTTAAGTTACCAAAAGGCTAAAACACCAAAACCAAGGTGTCAGTTCTCTGTTGGGATCTGCTAGCCTGGAGTCTCTTGTTTCTGTAATGTCTGTTTAAAAAGAGCAAAGTCTGGTAATGAATTTTTCCTTGGGTAATTCTGCAGCACAGCCTGAATCTGAGGAGGATTCAGCTGTTATGTAATCTTTGCTATTTGTTGTGTCCTTGTGCTGTATAAACTCAAAATGACATCGGTAACACTTTGAATTTATCCAGTTTTTTCCTATTACCTATCCATCCCCCATTGATGTTCAGGTATTTCAGGCTAAAACCACCTTTTCTCTCTGTTTCAGACATCAGAGAAAGACATTATAAGCAAAGAAAAAGGTGAGGAGAAGGCCAAGGGTGCATCTGAAACTGTGCTCTATAAAATCGATGTTCCTGCCAACCGCTATGATCTTCTCTGTCTCGAGGGCTTGGTCCGAGGGCTGCAGGTCTTTAAAGAAAGGTAATGCGGGGTTGTGAGGTTTCAGTGTGGTTTTCTGGGTGTTTAAATGGAAGTCTACTTCTGGTCAATATATAAACTATCTTCCTCCATCAGCTCCTCCACTGGAGAAGGTCTAGTGTGTATTTTTCAAAGACTAGAAAGCTACTGGGATGTGGATCTGTCTTAGAAATCTTCTAAGTGCTAGTGCATTTGAGACTGGTCCTCCATAAAAATCTCCTGCAGAGGAACTTCCTTGTGATCCTCTTTAATAAATCCCAAACCGGAGAATTTATTTCACTTCCTTGCTTGATCTTCTTGAGTCCTTCCATTCTAGGAAAGAAGTTTTAAGCTGCTAATCCACAAGCCAGGGAACACTACTGAGAAAGTTTTCCATGGGGAATCATTGTTGCATTTCTAAAGGTTCCTGCTTTTGGGGAACTTCCTTTCACTTACAGCCTTATCTCTTGTTTATGGCAGGATAAGTCTCCCTAGGTATGAGAAGATAATACTAGCTCAAGGGAAAGGGCAGAAGCTGATTATCACTGAACAGGTAAAAGCATTTACTACGCCCTGATAAATTTATTTACAGACACCAGTACCAGTTTTGTGAGAGCAGCAAGACTGGGGATCTCTTTGCAGAACAAGAGCTAAAGACATTTAAACATTTCTAGTCATTGTGGTTTATTTGTAGGGAAGAAGAGGAACAACAGACAAATTAATTTGGAGTGAAACTAGTAGCAGATCAGATCAAACAAAATTTAGGAAACCTCCAGACTTCAAGTGGGGTTGATCTGGGATTCAATGAATTTTCCTGTTCAAACTAAAGAGGGGAGATTGAGATATGAGGAAGAAATTCCTCCCTATGAGGATGCTGCTGAGGCCCTGGAACAGGCAGCCCAGGAAGGCTGTGGCTGCTCCATCCCTGGAAGTGTTCAAGGCCAGGTTGGCTGGGGCCCTGAGTAACCTGCTGTAGTGAAGATGTCCCTGCCTGTGCGGGGATGTTGGAACTAGATGCTCTTTAAGGTCCCTTCCAACCCAGACTATTCTATGATTCTATGATTTCGATTAGTCCTTGGCAAAAGAGGGCTTTGTGAAAACCACTGCACCTGTAATCAGTTCTTGGTTTGCGTATTCTCTTGGGAACTGCAGACTGTCCACATCCGACCCCATGCAGTAGCTGCTGTCCTTCGCAATATAAATTTCACCAAGGAACGTTACGACAGTTTCATCGACCTCCAGGAAAAGCTGCACCAAAATATTTGCAGGTCAGTGCTTGAATTGGGTAGCATCTGTGTGTGTGATTTCATCCCCTGCTAAGGTGGCTGCACGTCCCCATTGCAGAGGATATATTAAGGAAAATCTGCAGCAGCAGCTCTCTTGACCTTTTACCTTTTCTTGCCCATTTCCTACTACTTTAAATGTTTATTCAGCATAAAATAGCTGTCCCAGCTCCTTCACCAGCTGAGAATGAAGCATTTTCCAGCAGTCCTGTTGAACTTGCCTTTCACTCTCAGGAGTACTCAATATTTGCTGAAATGTTGTTTATAAAATAACTTCTAGTCTTCTCAAAATTGCCCTTCCATTTTCTCAGTTGGTTCTATGAATGAGTTCATAGTTTCATGAAGTCACTATAGAGCATTACACTGTATTATCTTCAAGGAACTCTGAATATTACCAATAAAATCATTATTTTGCCCTCTTTCTTCCTAGGAGAAGAGCGTTAGTAGCAATAGGTACCCATGACTTGGACACCATCTCTGGTCCCTTCACTTTCACAGCCAAAGCACCCTCTGAAATCAAATTCAAGCCCTTGAATCAATCCCAGGAGTACACAGCCTCAGAAATTATGGATCTGTACAGGGTGAGTGAGGTTTTCCAAACTTGTATTACTTTGCATTACTTGTCAGTAAATGCAGGAACATAAAGTTCCACAAAACCCCAGAATTACTGAGGCTGGAAAAGCCCTCTGAGCTCAGCCAGCCCAGCCCAGGACCTAACATCACCCCATCCAGACCAGGGCACTAAGGGTTACAGCCAGTCTGTCCTTAAACAACTCCAGGGATGGCAACTCCCCCACTGCCCTGGGCAGTCCATTCCAGTGTCAGATCACCCTTTCCAGTCAGGGAGGGCTTCCTAACATCCAACCTAACTCTCCCGTGGCAGCTTCAGGCCCTGCCCTCTTGTCCTGTTGCTAGTTGCCTGGGAGAAGAGCCTGACCCCCATCTGACCACAACCTCCCTTCAGGGAGTTGGAGAGAGGTAGAAGTTCCCCCCTGAGTCTCCTATTCTCCAGGCTAAACACCCCCAGCTCCCTCAGCCTCTCTTCAACAGACTCCCTTCAGTCCTTTCCCCAGCCTCGCTGCTCCTCTGCACCTGTTCCAGCCACTCAATCTCTTTCTTGAAGTGAGAAGCCCAGAACTCCCTCCCCCCAGTACTTGAGGGGAGGCCTTCCCAGTACCCACTCTAGGGGAGAATTGCATCTCTAATCTTGTTGTCCATACTATTGCTGATGCCACTGGCCTTCTGGGCCACCTGGGCACCCTGCTGGCTCCTGTTCAGCTGAGTGTCAACCAGTACTGCTAGGCCCTTCTGCCAGGCTGCTCTCCAGCAACTCATCCCCTAGGCTGTTGCTGCAGGGGGTTATTGTGGCCAAAGTGTAGGGCCCTGCGCTTGGCCCTGTTAAACCTCTTTGTGTTGGTCTCTGCCCATTTACCTCCAACTTAGTATTTCTCACACCCCTCTTACTAAGAGTTGTTCTTACAACTGTGCAGAAGTTCTGGGGTAAGTCTGGCACCCAACGTCCCGATGAAACCAGGTAAATGCTGAAGGGAAATAAGTTCTCCAGGCTCCCTAACTAAAGATGAGTAAGAGAGGTGGGAAATGAGTGCTACCAGAGAAACTGACAAGAAACTGACAAGAAAGTTCTTCACTGAGAGAGTCATTGGCCACTGGAATGGCCTGCCCGGGGAGGTGGTGGAGTCGCCGTCCCTGGA
>JAOXOE010026890.1:0-20113 GCA_028565055.1 Phoeniculus purpureus
CTCCTACTGGTCACGCCGTTTCTGATACAGGCCAGGATGCCATTGGCCTTCTTGGCCACCTGGGCACACTGCTGGCTTAGTCCTGGACTAAGCAGAGGACTTCAGGTGAAGGGAAGCGGGGGGACCCAGAGCTGGGTATCGGCTGCACCCTCTCGGGACCGTGGCAGTAAACGCCGTACTCCATAGCCTGCTCCTGTGTCGCAGTCCACGTAACAGCGCGTGGGGACGAGGTAGGCACTAGGGTGTGATTCTGGCCGTGGCCTCAGCACCTCTGCAGACTCTCTTAGTCTAGTTTCCAGCGTCAGTTAGGGTTAACGTGTTTTCCTGCCTCTGAAGAACTCCAGGTCTCAACAAAAGGTACAAGTAAGTGAGGTAGGCTGCAGGTCCAAAAGGACTACCTTAGCGATCATGGCAATGATCTTGAGCGTTCCCCATCAGACCTCCCACTGGGACTGCAGATGAGGCTTGGCAGAGTCTCCGTGATCGAGCATTCAAACCGACTCACTCTCCCTTCTCAAGTCATGAGGGTGAGAATTTTCTGGCGTTTGTCAAGGTCTTTGGGGTTTTGTAGCCCCACTCTGTGGGCACTGTTGCTCTCTGTACCACCAGGCAGGTATCTTTAGAAAGGTAAATTTATTCCTACTTGTGAAGAGAACATTCATTACAAAAGTCTGGGGGAGAAGAGGGAAGCTGGGTTTGCTGAGATTGGGACCACAGTCTATGGGGTGAGCAGGCAGCTCTCACTGCCACAGCCCCATGGGCAAGCATTTGGGGCAGCTTCCACACTCCCTGGAGATGAGGACGGTTCATGGACACCCAGGCACGCTGAGCCCCTGTGAGCTCAGCCCTTCTCAGTGCCAGATGTTGGCTAGGGGCCAGTTTTCAGCACAGGCTTTGCTGCCCATCCATCATGTCTGGCATCTGCTGCCTCTTCTCCTCAAGGGCTCTCAAGCACACCGGCTCCTGCTGTGAGCCCCAACTGCTGCATTCCGTGGTGTCATTGGATGCCTGGCAGCATGGTGGGAGGCCAGAAGAAGTGGGAATAGCCACTGAACACCCTGGACATCTGCAATTCACTTGCAAACTCCTTTTGGAGTGTGCTGCTTAAACGATCTCTAGCCATAAAACCCTGTATTGCAAAATCCTTGTGTAATGGCGTTATAAATTGTACATCTGTACATCAGAGTGGCCAAACCCGTGAGCTGGTGGAGCTCTTCTGGCTGCTGGCACTCCAGTTGTTGCACCTGCATTGGACAGGTAGGCAGGGTTTATAAGATAGGCTCTGTTTGGATGCAGACAGCTGAATAAAACCCACTGGGATTCCCTCTGAGCTGCAGCCAGCCCGTGTGTGTGCCCAAAGAGTGTCCACCAGCATGCCAGCTCTTGCTTAGAAGAGGCCAAGCGCTTTCGTGGCTAGCGGAAAGTCTGGGCAGTGGTCCCTCCAAAAGGCGTAGAGCTGCCCCAGTGATGGCAGCTGTGCCCTTTCCCAACCCATCCAAGGGGCACAGTCCTTCCGCTGAACGAACTCTCTGGAGCAAACAGCCAAAGCTGTGTCCTAGCCCAGTGCATGCTTGCAAGTGCCCAGAAGCCCAGGATGGGGAAATGGTGGCCTCCAGCAGCACTGACCCCTGTCCCCACAGCTGCGCAGGAAGCAGGCCTACGTGGAGAAGGTGGAGAAGCTGCAGCAGGCGCTGACACAGCTGCAGGCAGCCTGCGAGAAAAGGGAGCAGATGGAGCGGCGGCTGCGCACACGCCTGGAGCGGGAGCTAGACTCACTGCGGATGCAGCAGGTAGGAGGGGCGCTGGCCCGCTTGGCCAAGTCTTTATCTTGGCAGTTCAGGCTACGTCTGCTCGTTCTGTATTTGGTCCCTGTAGTTAGCAGTTGGATTTTGGGTGGCCATAGTCCTCACGTGCCTGCACAGTTCCTTCTAGCAAGGCTCAAGAGGTAAGATGCTCTAACTTCATGCCTCAGACTTCAGGGCTGCTTTTTACTGTCGTTACTCATGCTCTTTGCTAACGAAGCACAACGGTGCCATGAATCACGATGCATCAGAATGCCCCAACTTTTGACCTCAGTGCTGCCTCCATTGAGTTCTTATCAAAGTTGTAGCTATCGAAACGCTTTGTCATCACTGAGGAAATAAAAGCTGCGTTTTCTCCTTTGACTGGAGTCAATAGGAGAGGCAGAGAGAGCACACGAGGAGACAGCAAGCTAGACTCTGTTCTGTTCCTGATACATGGAGTCCAGATGGCAAGTCTTCATCATCTGTGATGCATGAGCTAGGACCAAAAGGAATTCCCTTTGACTTAGCTTTGCAAGCTGAGCCACGCAGGGCTGGCAGAGGTTTTGACTCACAAGAGGACAGGCACCAGGGATGTCCCAGGATGCCAATTACAGAGCAGAATGTGCTTCTAAACTATTACCTTCCTGCCAGAGATTTGGCAGCATTTGAAGTGTTAAGTGCTGCTGTTTGCAGGAGCAGTCTCTCAACTGTTGCTCCTGAGGGCTGCTCCATATTGCATTTCCAGAAAGCAGCTTCCAAACATGTCATTACCACACCAAAGGCAAAGGTCTCAGCCCTCCCCTGGTATTTGTAGTTTCCTGTAAGCAGGAGATAAGTGCAGAAGGAGAAAAGGTGGCTTGGAAAATGGAAAAACGGCTGCTGCAGCCCTTGCTGTGGTGTGATTGGCACAGCTTTGCCAGTAGAAGGCTGAGGTGTGGTATGAATGAGGAAGCAGGGCTCCCAAGGCATTCTGTAGTTCCCCCTTCAGCACAGTACTGTGCACTGAGAAATGTAAAAAACTTCTTGCACCTTTTATTTTAAAAATGTAGTTCTGCTGAGTTTGCCCAGAGCTCTGCCCCTCTCCACCCAGTGTGCGTTAATCCCATAAACCCCCTGAGATCCACCAAGGACTAGATCTCTGTTGTCCTCTGCTCTCCACCAGCAGCAGCGAGGGGAGCTCAGGGCAGCTATTCGTGCTGCTTAGGTGCTTTAATCAGTGCCTATAGTTGGGTGGGGTAAATCCTTGAGTGAGTACTCTCCTTGCAATGCAGATGCAAAGAAAGGGTTACACACCCATTGCTGCTTGCCAGCATCCAGGAGGAGCGACTCTGAAGTGACTGGGGGTCTTCTGCCCCTCTGTGTGGAAAGACGCCTGCTGCACCACAGGAAGCATCTCCTGAGGGCACGTGAGAATTAACAAGGCAGACCAGACAGGCATAAACTCATGTCTGGGGAGTTTTCCCAGCAGTTGGTTTAGATAGGTGACACGCAGCTGGGTTGCACATAGCTTTATCCCTGCTTTTATATACAAACCCTCTGGTAGTAACTGCCTGTCCATACGGAGCACTGCTCAGTCACGTGAAGTCCCAACGAGAATGGCCTTTAAAGCTTCATTGCTTCTTTTCCTACCGGCTTGAAAAATGTAGGAAAACCTACATTTTCCCTTGGTTTAGTGGTCCAGTGGAATCCCTGCACATCCAGGGAGCAGCTGTACCCTGCATCTGTCTGTGTGGTCTGGAGAAGTGTGTGCTGGGGTTGCACACGTGGACAACATGCCTGTCCTTCTGTAACCTAAGAGATTTAGCCTGGAATTTCCAGCTGGCCCTCTTGGAAGACTTAGGGGTACCTTTGCATGATCCATAGAAATGGGGGCAGAAAGACCAGCAGGTTCCATAGCTGGCAGAGGGTGAGCATCTGTCACTGTTTCCACTGGCAGAGGCAGGGCAGCTACCAGGCAAGCAGCCTCCCAGAGCATAATGCCCCAGCCTTGATGGAACTGGTACGGGAGAAGGAGGAAAGGATCCTGGCCCTGGAAGCTGACATGACCAAGTGGGAGCAGAAGTACCTGGAGGAGAGCACGATCAGGCACTTTGCCATGAATGCAGCAGCTACGGCTGCAACAGAGAGGTAAGATGGCCTTGATGCAAGCAGACAGTTCTTCAGCACAGAAAGCGTGGGGGGAACAGCAAGGAACGGGGACTGTTGGTACATGACTGTGTCCATCCCACGGTCTGCGACATCACTGTTTACCCTAGTTTTGAAGTCCTGTGATGGGGGCATTTTTGTGGCCCAAGTCCCCTTTTCCACCACATCATCGTATCATTAAGCTGCAAATTAAGAAGGCTCTTCCGATAGCTGTGCTGCAAATCACCTCAGCCGACTCTTGTCCTTCCCAGATTGAGTGTGGTGGACACCACATCACCGCTGACACCGTAACAGCCTTGTAAATCTTGGAGTTGAGCTAGTTCAGGCCAGGGAAGGTAGTACAGGGACTAACTGAACTCCTTCAGCCGTTCCCCACGTGTCCTGACGTCATCCCATGCCCATTGCATTTGCCTGCACTGTCTCCGCTTTGTCTTTGTGGTGCCCAGAAGCCCAGTCAGGCTTTTTGGTGATGGGGAAGACAGGATACTCAGCTGGGACCAGTTTCTTAGAAGCTGAATCTGTAAACATCCTGAAACGAGGTTCCCCGTTGAAGGGCCGGTAAGTGTGTGACTCAGGATGACCTTTTCCTCTTGCACTCAAGTCTAGGCAGCTAGCTGTGCTGTTTTTCACTGTTCAGACTGCACCATCGTGCTTCGTGTTCGTGACGCCTTGTTGACTTGGGACCATTTCCCTGGTGAGCGCGTCCTTTTGATGCCAAGACCCTGTCCTTCAAGATGGTTGTTAGCCCCATGGAGGTGACCCGTGGTTGCAGCGTAGTCTCTGTTCCGTCAGCTCCGTTAATTAGCAGTGTTAATGACTAAACCCAGGGCAACAGCAGCCTGCAGCAAGATGACCCAATGCCAGGGAGCCATCCGCTTGGCAGGCAATCATCACTAGCTTGCTCTTGGAACACGGCTGTGGGGTTGTCGTTGCAAGTACCAATCTCACTTGCAAAAGTGATCCTCGTGGTCTCAGGAGCCTGACTCACCGTGTTGAACCGCTTTGTCAGGGACACCACGGCCCCGAACCATTCACACAATGGCAGCTACGGGGAGAGCGCGCTGGAGGTGCGGAGCTGGCAAGAGGAGGAGGAGATCGTGCAAGCCAACCGGCGCTGCCAGGACATGGAATACACGTAAGGGGCCGTCGAGCTGTACCTGTTTGTCGCAGCATTCAGATAAACCAAGATCCCTTCTGTTCCTTCACATACACCTGGAAAGGATGGGCTTTGTTTTGCTTTGACTTAGTTTTGCTTCTCAGCGTAAAAACAAGGATTAGAGAGTTGCTGTCATTAGATAACTTCCTCCCTACCTTCCTGTGCCAAAACCAACCTTCTGACAAACCAGAGGCACTTCTTCTATTGAAAGTGGGTTGGCGTGCGAGGAAGCCAAATGCTTGTTTAATCTTTGGGGTCTGTACGAGGGAAGTAGTGGGCTGTGCTCTGCTCTGCACGCTGCGCTGCTTGTTTCTGCAGCAGGGAGGGCGAAGCTAGAGCCCACCCCAGCTGTTAGAAAAACCAGAGGGGCCCGTTCTGCTCACTGCTTACTCCAAGTGACGGCCGACCCAACTTGGCAGGTTAGCCCAGGCTGTCCAAGAGTATTTCCACATTCAGCCCTGATGAGTTATAGGGGCATTCAGCCCTGATGAGTTATAGGGGTGCACGTTACTTGTGTGCCTGTGTTCTGGTGAAGGGAGCATTCTGCAGCCCGGGAGGATACTGCCCTCATTGCTTCTCTGGGTTAGTAAGGCAGCAGATGGACTTTGCAGAACAGAGGGCCCTGTGGTGGCTTACCAGCTAGAACCATGGCTTTTTTCAAAGCGTGGGGTTATCCCTAAGGAACTGATGGGAGCTGCCTTGTCAGAGTTGCTCAAATCTGGAGGGGGCAGAGCAGCAGGACACGTACTGTTGGGACCCCTCCTGCTGCCCCTGGGCAGGGGGACCTGTCCATGTAAATGCTTTCTCCATTCCTGTAAGCACAGCATTCGTGTTTTGGCAGAATAAAGAACCTCCATGCCAAAATCATCGAGAAGGATGCCATGATCAAAGTCCTTCAGCAACGGGCACGGAAGGACCCTGGAAAAGCTGATAGTGCCAGCCTGCGACCGGCTCGGTCTGTCCCCTCCATCGCTGCTGCTACGGGCGTGCATTCGCGCCAGACCTCACTCACCAGCAACCAGATAGCTGAGGAGAAGAAGGAAGAGAAGATATGGAAGGGAAGCATAGGTGAGAGCTCAGTTTTGGTTAAGCTTTGGCTCATCCCTCTCCCCGTGCTAATCCTTCTACTGGAGTCATTAGCAAAAGCGCCTTGGCCATGGCACACATTGCCCCAACAGCTCATCTCTAGAGCGCTTTTCATGGGCCTTCAAGGGTGTCCTTGTCCTGAAGTAGAAGATGAGTAGTGCTTAAACCTTGCATTGTGTCTCAGTTGTGCTTCTAGCCACGTGAAATCCGTGTGCGGTCATCGCAGAAAGCCGTAGTTTTGGGAGCAATCCTCCCAGGCTCAAGCAGATGATGTTTGCAACTTCATGGGCATAAAAACCAAACCTAGACCAGAAACCAGGCGGACTACAGTTAGTCAAAAGGGGTGTGTCAAAAGGAGCTGCTTGCGAGCCCTGTGGGTCTGCTTGCAGGGACGGGGGCTTGCGCGAGGCTGTGCCTGGGCTAGGTCCCACTGGGATGGGCGTCCAGAAGGGGGTGCAGGAAGGGTCAGCATCTGTCAAGAGGTGTAGGAAAACACCTGACAAATGGGTGTCAGGATGAGAGCAATGTGCAGCATCAAGGGGAAGCTAAGCCAAGCTAAATGGCCCGAAAGATGTCTAGACAACTGCCTTGTAGCTGTTGGGTGGGATGAGGCAACAGCCAGGGTGAGACTGACCTCCACGTGTTTTCAGGACTGCTCCTGGGGAAGGAGCACCACGACCACCCATCGGGCCCTGCCCTGCCTCCTCCACTGCCCTCCCTGTCCTGCATGCCCGTGGTGCCGCTGGCCTCCCACGTGAAGACAGGCAGCAAGGACAGCAGCACGCAGACAGACAAGAGTGCTGAGCTCTTCTGGCCCGCTGCCGCTTCCTTCCCTGGCTGTGGGCGGCCGGGAATGACCCCATCCCACAGCCCAGCTGCACGGCCCCCTGCAGCACGAGTGGCCACCGAGAAACTGGGTGAGTCTTGCTTAATCCCTGCATCAGTGTGAAGTGCCAGCAACTGCTGGGCTGTCAGCAGATCCCCGGAGACACCTCGGTTGAGATGGAGGGGGGCGATGCCTTCACAATTCGTGAGGTGTTGGGAAGGTTTCTTCAGAGAAACTAGAATTTTAAGGAGACGACGTCCCAAGGCTACTCAGCCTGGCTTTGCAGAGCTTCGTTCTTGGCAAGGTCTGTAAGGCTGTGCCTATGACGGCCAGGGCTTCCGGCAAGTGTAGTTGTTCTTACTGCCGAGGAGAACGTGACAGGGTTTCGCACCTTGGCTCCCGTGCTTGGACCCTTCTCTCTTTTACAACCTGAGCTGTAGTTAGTGAAAGCTCCCTTTCTCGTCTTAAAGGAAGCCTGGCAGGACTCAGTGAGGAGAAAGGGGAGATTTAGGAGGGGGCAGCTAAAACAAACCACTTCTGAAAGGTGGAAGCCGCTGGTTTGCAGCCCTAGCAAGGGAGATGTTCATTCTGTACGTGCTGTTTTGAGAAAGCTCTTCCCTGCACGTGCATCTAATCTCCAATACGGTTTGTGTCAGTAACAGGGCTGAATGTTACTGATTCCTTGAAGCTCTGGAGCACTGTGTTTTGGGGAATCTAGGCTGGGAGCTATTTCCAGATACTCTTAAAATAGCCTTTCAAGCTTTTCCTGCTTGCGAGAAATTAAAGTCCTTCTCGCTGGATTTGACTGGTGAGAGCTACAATGATGAAAAAATGGGTTTATATTTGCTTTGAACAATGTGCTGTTGAATTTGAGATGGAGACCAGCATTCTCTTCTTTCCATCGCAGAGAACTCCAGTCATGGGAAGCCGCCTGACAGCAAGGGCAGAGTGAGCAGCTTGCTCCACAAGCCCGAGTTTCCCGATACAGACATGATGGAAGTCCTCATCTGAGCAGAGGACAGGATCTCTGGGGTTCTTGGTGTGCCAACCTTAAAAACTAACCCAGAGAGTTTGAAGAAAGATGAAGTTTGTGCCTGAAATGAACGTTGAGTCTGATCTGTCGTTGAGTCTTTGGACCCAGGCAAGAATCCAAAGTGCTAAAGAGATGAAATGAACATCTGGGCGTTTCTGAGCAGAACGGGGTGTCGAAGATGGAAGGGGACATGAGGAGAGGATCATCCAGGGAAAAGGCAACTGCAGCTCCTGGTGTAAAGAGAATGCAGTGAAGTTCCAGAGTGGGCGCACCCTGCGGCTCTGCCTTCCTGCCTCTGCAGCCGGGACAGAGGGAGTTTCTGCACCGCCCAGGAGACACCTGCCTTTTCCTCGGTATCAGTTTATGTCTCCGAAGTTCACACTGCCTGATCTTGGTGAATTGTTGGTCTGTAGGTGTACGCAGCGGGTTCCTGTAAGTGTTTGTGTGGAGTGATGTGGCTTTCCCGGGCAGCCAGGTCAGGTGCCTCTTTCCTGGCTGGACAACGTGTTGCTCTTGGAGCTGGATTTACTGAGCAAGTATTCGTGTCTTGCAACCCCGGAGCGTGCTGAGACTTCTTTTTTTGGTAGGAGCAGTTGTTGGCTGTAATTCCCGTGCAGGATGAACACAGAGGCAAGGAAGAGGACCCTGCTGCAGCAATCCCCCTTGTAAGGGTGGGAAGGATTCAGGAGGGGAGAGCTGGGGAGGACCCCAGCAGCTGTCAGGTCCTGAATGATTAGAGAAAGAAAAGGGAGCGGCTGAGGTTTGTGGATTCATTTGGGATGAAATTGAGGAGACTTAGACCACAGGTCCACACAAAAGTCAGGTTTGCTGAAGTTCCTGCTCAAAGGGTGGAGAAGAGAGAGAAAATCGTGTTTCAGATCGCTGTGCTGGGCTCCAGTGACATCTCACTTGGTCTGTCTCTCTCAGCTCCGCAGATCCTCAGTGTTTCCAGCTCCGTGGTGTTTTTTGCCTTCTCCTTCCCCTTGGCATAGTCAGCAACTCAGTGTCTTTGGCTGTGTGATAGAAGGGGTGGTGGGTGCACACTCAACTTTCTTTGAATCCCCTTTTTATCTTCTGGTGAGAGGGGCATCTCTTCTCCCACCTCTCTGCGAGGGAAGGTGGCGACGAGGTGTGCGCACGCACGAGTGAGGAGGGGGCAGCATCACCCCCTCCCTGAACTGTGCGAGACCTTCTATCTGATTACTTTTGGCGTGGCAAGCAGGAAAAGAGATCTTCCTTCATGGGCTTAAACAAAACTGGCCGTGAGACAAGGCCACCCATCCTCTGCTCCTGGGATGATATATCCTGTTCTGCTCCAGCTGCACAGCACATACCCCTGGCAGCTGCAGAGCTGCTCTGCTACTCGGCCCTGCTCTGCTCCCAGTGCTTGAGACGTTCACCTAGTTTGGGTCAGACAGCAGCTCCCCAGAGGGCTGTGCACTACTGAATTCATCTGGAGGGGTTCTCAGTGGAGTTCAGCTGGGCTTGCACGCGAGAGCAGATGAAGCTGGTTCACAGTTGTGGAAGCATACGTGTGTTTGTGGTAAGAAGAGGATTTTTCCTTACTTTCAATACCTGTGTGGCCAAATCCTACCTTCTTTGAGCATACCAACCTGCCGTCAAGCTGTCTTGGGACTGGGCATTAAGGAGTGTCAGGCCAGGCTAGGAGGGATTTAACTGCAAAGCGGTATGTGAGCATCATCTGTTTTCTGTGCCGAGCTGCAGTTTCTGTTCAGTTTGTCTTACCCAGGATGGAACACGTCTCCTTTTCATCTTAGTGCCTGGTTCTTGTAAGAGAACTGACCCACCGCCGTGGCTCCTTCTCAGGTGTCTGTGGTAGGAGTGGGGCAGGAGAAGGGCAAAGCAGGGGACTACCAGTAAAACGATGGTGAATATTTGCTTTCATCATTTTTCTCTCAGAAATAAGGGCACCCAGGTACTTGGAAGTCCCTCAGCATTTTATTACCAGCCTTACTACTTCTTCTGATGAAACTGGTCAGCTGTGTCCAGGCAGCCAGCTCGGTGTCCCGCAGAAACGCTGTTGAGGTGGTGCGTGTGACGCGGCGTCCAGACACGTTTGGTAGACGTTCAGCTTCTCCAAGTCAGCCAGAGCACAGCCCTCCTGCTCCTGTACACGGAGACCACAGTCGCTCCAGTTTCTGGTATCCCAAGGTGCATTTACAGGTGATGCTGGCCCACGCTCGTGGTCACACCGACGGAGCTGTTCCTTTAGCACTTCAGTGTAGGCAACTCTTGTTGTAGACAACAGCTCAAGTGAAATAAAAAGTTCATTTTCCCCAGTGTGTTGAGCTCAAGACGTGTTTGCTTTCACGGAGGGAAGGTCTGGAGGACCAGAGGGTCTTCCCCCAAGCCTGAGCACTAGGAAGACTTGCGTGAGGCGTGACTGCCGTACGTCAGCTCCTCTCAGCAGAGCAGTGCAACTCCACTCGTGCTGGTTTTCCCAGCTCCTCGAACTGTTTTGCATTTTGGGAACCTCTGCCGCAGCCATTCCAGGTGGTGTCGGTGACTCGTTGTAAAATACTGTTGTCTTTGTGGTGGTGTGGTGGGTTGTGTAGAGAAGCCGGTGTACAGTGCTGTACAGCTGGAGCTTTGTGTGTACATAGGGGTGAAAACGAAGTCACCCACAGCAGGTAGTGGTGGTGTTGGTCGGCCAAAGATTTCTTACTCTCTGCTGTTTGAACTTGTGCCTTAATATTGTATATAATAAATGTATAAACGTGTTTATTTTCTCACTCTTCCAGCGTGAGTATATTCAGTCCCCAAGAAAAAAGGGGCGTTTTAAACAGTGCTCTGAGCTTTGCATGCAGCAGGCTAAGACCAAGGAGTGATGGAGCCAGGCTCTGCTCACTGTCATCTAGAGATAGGACAGGGGGCAGTGGGTGTGAGCTGGAACACAGGGGGTTCCACATCAGTGTGAGAAGGAGCTGCTTTGTGGTGAGGGTGTGTGAAGATCAGATCCCGTTCCATGCTGCTGTGCGGGCAGGGGGAAGGCTTCAGCCCGGTGGCAATGCTGCTCGTATGTTTGTTTATGAACCCCAAATAAATGGGGGGCGGGGAGGAGAAGTTACCCGAGCGTCTGGCTTTGAGCAAGGGAGCTTTGCTCAGCAGGCGCTCACATGCTCCTGAGTGCCTGTCAGAAAATTCCTGAACCTGATCCCAGGGAGCTGCAGGCATCAAAGGCACGAGAGCCACTAAGAGAATCTCCGTCCTGTGGGTTCTGCTCTGCCTGTCCCAACTTCCTCTCCCCAGATCCTCACACACGTTAAAAAGCAACCTGCCCTGGGCAGGAGTGTGTCAGCAGGGACGATGGGGTTTTGCAGGAACTCGAGCAGTGGTTTGCTTCAGCCACATCGTGTTCCCAGCGAGAGCACAGGTCAGCCTGACCCGTGGGAGCTGGAAGTACTTGCACTGTCCTGGCTCTTTACCAGAAGGAACAAAAACTTGATGATTGCTGATATTGTGGATCTTTCACTTTCCTCAAGATTTGGCAGTAAAATTTGAGGCTTAGCTGAGGCCACAGGAGAACAGAAACGGGCAGAGGCCAAACCAGTATTAGGGTGGGGAAAGCCTCGTGGCCAGTTACGTTCAGGTGTAACAAGGAAGGGTTTTACCTGATTTTTGAGGCTGTGTCTTCACCACCAGTGCTCCAGCCAAAACCCCAGAGCACCACTGAAACGCTGCCTCCAGGTTAAGTCCGTTTTGCATGTTGCCCTCAGGCAAAACCATTCAAAGCAGCCAACTCCCAGCGTCAATTTGTTCAAAGATGCCCTGTTACTGCACGCTCCCAAAGGCAGGTGCAGGCCAGTGGTCGCCTGACTTGGCCCTCTCAGAAGAGAGAAGGCGTTAACAGAACTGCCGTCTGGAAGCAGTTGAAATTCACAGCTCAAATCCCACCCAAAGTGACGGGACCGCTCAGGATCCATGAGGATTCAGCACACTGTTCAGCTGCCACCTCTCTGCTGCCCTGCTTGGTTACCATACCTGGGGCTCTGCCCTCCCGATGTGGTCGAGGGGCAAACAGGCAGCCAATGGGGCAGTGCATCCTTGGGGAGAAGCTGTGGTCTCACCTCATTAGATACCTCTGGGGTTGGACGTGGCACACTGCGCCGAGATGTGGGCATCTGCTGCTGGCAGGGGTCTGCTTGCCATCAGGATCCCCAGTCTGGGCTCTGGATGCAGCCCAACAAACTGGGCTGGGTCTGGGCATCCCACTGTGTTTCTGAACCACCCTTAGTCAGATTTTGGGGTACCCCCTGGCAAGTGAGCTGCTTGCAGTGAATGCTCCAGGGGGTCTGCTGGGTTGCTCTTCCTGGCCCACAACCTGCAGAGATGGGGGGGTTTGAGATGCCAACTGCACATGGATCCCAAACTCTGTCTGCTTACAGGTCTCTAGTTCTGGAGATCACAAAATGTGGGACCCTGCTCCTTGCCCCCATGGTGCGAGAATGCTGCTCAGCAGCAGCAGCAGCCTGAGGAGAAAGCCAAGTGCAGGGACGTGCCTGAGGCCAGTGCTGAGGCAAATACTTTGCTGGCACTGCATTAATCCTAGTGCTAACGTTGGTGGATTCAGTGGCTCCACAAGCCTGAAGGTGGAACAGCCTCCACTCTCTGCAGACCAAACCAAATGGGGAAGATGGGGCATAACTGCAAGACCTGCCTCGAAGCTGGGCAAAGCTTGAGCAGCTGTCATCGTCCACACCACCAGTCATCATCATCCAGACCTTAAGCTGCGACTTCACAGCCTTGTAAAACCAACCGAGAGTGCCTGGCATTCCTGAGCTATAAAAGGCCCAGGAATTCATTGACTCGAGGTATGAAAGACCACAAGCTATTTTCTTTCATACTGGCCACTTCAGCTTTAGATGAATAAAATATCAGCACACATATTTTCCAGAGTAACCCTACATGGCCCTGCTGCAGCCCAGACCTCAGCATTCTGGCAGCACCCTCCACTTGGATGCGAAGCAGGAATGAGAGACGAAACCCAGGTCTGTGTTGCCAACCCCATCTTGTGGGGGCTGAGAACCCACAGCAAAGCTCTTGTGCTGGACAGGACCTCGTGTTTTCCCAAGTACTGCTGGGAGAGGCAGAGATGGAGCTATCAACAAGTTCAAATTGGAGGTCAGCAGTGCCACCACCTCTCCCAGGAGGTCATGCACACACTTGACCTTTGTGGTGGCTTCCTTGGCTGCTCAGTGGTCTCTGACTGCCCTTGGGCCCTTGCAGAATCAGGTTAGACAGGCAGTGACCCTCCAGGCATGCAAAGCTTCCCACGGGACAGCTGGCCTTGGGGTGAGGATGGAGACCATGGTGACAGCTGACATCCCTCTGCTGGTCCTGGTTGGGGGCTTGATTAACCCAGGCAGGAGAAATCTTGCTGGGAGGAAGCTCTGGAGACAGAAGGATGTCATAGAGCATAAGCTGATGGAGGTCCCCTCCCTTGACCTAGCTATTTAGGGTGTTTTTAAGACCCTGTCTGCTAGGTTCCCTCTTCTCACTGCTTGGCCATGTGGCGCTCTGGGCATGAATTCCACCTGAAGTTATAGCACGTGCAGAAACGAGCAGGCCAAGCCCCAAATCCAGTGGCTTCTGCTCTTACTGGAGGATTTGGTGGCCACCATAATAACTTTGCTCTGATGTTGTCTGTGTCTTTGGCCCATCAAAGCAGTAGTGGGACTCGGTGACCCCATGAAGAACATGTCTGCCCCAAGGCTCTCAAAGGATCAGCCAAGTGCAGATCCTGACTATGGGAAGCCTCTCCCTTCCTGGCCACTGAGTGAAGCAGGGCACAGGGATGGGGAACTGTGGATCCAGCCATGTCTTACAGCGACAGGAGAAGGGCCCACTGACAGGACACGCTCACCCCACACCTGCAAGGCAACTGTGTTCTGTGAGTTTGGACCCAGCCTGGTTTGGAGACGAAGTGGGTTAGGTAGCTGAAGCCACCACCTGCACAAACCCAGGTCTAGGGTGGCCATGGTGCCAGGGGCAGCAGTAACCTGTCTGTTCCCTTGGTGGGGACTGGGCTGAGCTCAGGGAGCTGTGCCTTGCTCCTCTGCAGTGACGTATCCCTACCCATGCCCTGCTCCTCTTCAGCAGATGTCCTCATCCCTGACCCTGCTCACTGTAGTGCTGCTAAGGGCTGGCAGGCTTCACCTCGCAGTGCCTGTCTCGCTCAGCCTCTCTGCTCCGTCCTGCTCACCCTGCAGCCTCCCATGTCTCTTCTGATCAAGCCTTCCAGATACAGCCAGGGAGAGCCCTGGAGTTCAGGTTCTCCTGTGCCACCGTTCCCCGGCGTTTCCCTGAAGCTGCAAATAATGATGTTTCAAACCATTTTCACATCGTTGTTGCTGCTGCCATGCCTGGTGCCACCCGTGCTTCTAAAATGGAATCCCTGGAGCCTAGCTCTAGCGCAGCAGTGAGAGCCCTTCGCTGAGGCAGTGACTACTCCTCACCTCCACCACGGGGCTTTTCTTAGCGGGGCGAGTTTGTGTTTTCACTAGATGCCAATTGCTCCTGATCGTGTTACCTGTATGGCTGTGGGTGCACTGTGGTTCCTCTCCTGTTGTGGAGCCCTGCAGCCTCACCTGACCCCAGCTGGGGCTGCCCCACCAGTCTCCCTTGTCCCCATCCCCTCCCACCATCAACAGGTCCCTGGTGCCGGTCTCCAGCAAACTCGTGCCGACTCCTGGGCAAAGCAGCGCAGGAGCCACTTGCTCTGGCTGCCCCATCCCACCTGCTCCTCTCTGACACTTAACTGGGAAGGCAGCAGGGTGGAAGTTCATGGACACGCGGTGTTTGCGCAGCACTTGAGCAAGTTTTGGTGCGAAGGGTGGCTCCAGTCTGTGATGGTGTCACTGTGAAAAGGAGGCTGAGGGGATGCCTTATCGCTGTCTATAACTACCTGAAGGAAGGTTGCAGAGAGGTGGGTGTTGGTTCTTCTTCACAAGTAACAAGTGACAGGACAGGAGGAAACGGCCTCAAGTTGCACCAGGTGATGTTTAGGTTAGGTGTGAGGAGGAACTTCTTCATCGAAACTTCTTCATCGAAACTTCTTCCAACCCTTGGAACAGGCTGCCCAGGGAGGTGGTTGAATCACCATCCCTGGACATGTTTAGAATCATAGGGTTGGAAGGGACCTCCAAAGGTCATCTAGTCCAACCCCTCTACACCAAGCAGGGCCATCACTCACCAGACCAGACTGCCCAGAGCCCCATGCAGCCTGACCTTGAATGGCTCCAGCAATGGGGCCTCAACACCCTCTCTAGGCAACCTGTTCCAGTGATCCACCAGCCTCAGAACCTTAAAGAACTTTTTCCTGATGTCCAGCCTAAATCTATCTTTTTCCATCTTAAAACCATCCCCCCCGTCCTTGTGGACGGTTCTTCCTCAGCCTTCTTACTGGAAGGTCACTACTACACAGAAGTCGTGTAGATGTGGAGCCTGGGGAGATGGTTCAGCAGTGGGACAGTTAGTTTGAGGGTTGGACTCAGTGACCTTTTCTAAGACTGGGAGGTCTTTTCCAGGCGCAGTGGTTCTGTGATTCCAGTCATAACAGCAGTAGAGGAAGAACCAGACTGCAAGAAAAACAAGAGTAGGAGCATGAATAAAAGACTAAGAATTTCACATTCACTTTGTCACCGGGAAATAGCGGAGGAAGTCTGCCCACCGCGAGTGTCGAAAGGAGGGTCTGACGGTGACGACCCGGGTTCCAGCGTGCGCTGCCCGTCTGTGCAAAGAGAGAGCTGCCCGTCCCCCGGTGACTACTGAGCGTGGCCAGGGCAGCTCGAATTGGCAACCTTTCTGGTAAAGATCTCAGCCCCAGCACAGGATTTGGGGCTGCTGGCCGAAAACAAGACCCTGCACTGGCAAGAACTGGGCTGCGTCTGAAAACATTTCGCTTCATCCCATGGCCTCTGGGTGTGTTCTCGCCTCATCGGCCAGGCAACCTGTTCAGACCCAAAACAGCTGCCACAAGCCAGGTTCTTTTCTGGTGTGGGGAGGGATTGCGTTCGCCTCTTCAGAGCAAACCCTTCCCAGCACCTGGCAGCCTTCGCCTGGCCACGTCGGCTCTTCCCTTGGATCCTTGTCCAGCAACAAGATTTTTCCCGTGTGAAAAATGCACTCGAAGTCCTCGGTAGAAGAGATGCTTTGGCTGCTCAGACTCAGCCCCGGGCCGCTGGGGAAGGGAATGCCCTGGGGCAGCTCGAGCGACACCCTGTGTCCCGGCTCAAGGAAACGTGGGGAAACATGTTTTCGGAGGGTTTTTTGGGTCTGATTTTTTGTTTGCTTGGGAGTTTATAATTTTTCTGGGAACTCCTGCTTTTGTTTGGGAATGTGGGCAAGAAGACAGCCGTGCCCCAGCCTCAGCATCAGCTCTGTGGAGGAGGAGAAGAAGTGGGGAGACCTCCCACTCCTCAGAACATGGTGAAAGCTGGCAGTGATGGTCTGGAGCCCAGAGAGCCTGAGAAAGCTGGTTTGGAGGAAAGCCAGCAGTGGCAGAGGTGGCCACCAAAGTCCTTAAAGGGCAATGGTGGCTTGGAGAAGACTCGCACCAGAGTGATTGGCGGGGCTGCAGCCTGCAGGAACATCTCCCATGGAGAGAGTTGAAACAGAGCACTCTCCTTCAGAAAGGGGAACATCCAAGCACGTACTTAGGTAAGTGCATGCTGCCCTGGATAAGACAGCGGGTGGATGGCCAAGCCCAAAGAGCGGTGGTGAATGGAGCTAAATCTGTCTGGTGCCCAGTCCAAGTGGCGATCCCCAGGGGTCAGTACTTGGGCCTGGTCTCTTTAGTATCTTTATTAGTCATTTGGATCGTCTCAGTAAGGTTGTGGATGACACCAAGCTGGGCAGGTGTCTCAGTCTGCTGGAGGGTAGGGAGGCTCTGCAGAGGGATCTAGACAGGCTGGATTGATGAGCCAAGGTTAATTGTAGGAGGTTCAACAGAGCCAAGAGCACTTGAGTTATAACAACCCCATGGAAGGCTACAGACTTGGGGACGTGTGGTTGGAGAGCTGCACAAAGGACCCATAAGTACTGGCTGACATTCTCCTGAATATGAGCCGGCAGTGAGCCCAGGTGGCCAAGGTGGCCAATGGCACGTTGGCTTGTATTAGACATAGTGTGACCAGCAGGAGTAGGGTGGTGATTATTCCCCTGTAACCCTCACTGATGAGGCCACAACCTTGAGTACTGTGTTCAGTGCCGGGTCTCGCACTACAAGAAGGACAGAAAGTGCTGGAGTGTGTCCAGAGAAGGGCAATCGGGCTCATGAAGGGGCTGTAGCGCCACAAGTCATACGGTTGATGGTAGTGGGGTTGTTTATCCTGGAGAAAAGGAGTCTGAGGGGAGACCTTTTTGCTCTCTACAACTACCAGAAAAGAGGTTGGGGCAGGGAGGGGGACAGCCTCTTCAACCTGGTGTCAAGCGATACGACCAAAGGAAACGGCTGCAGGCAGAGTCAGAGGAGGTTTAGGCTGGATGTTGGGAAGAATTCCTTCACCAAAAGGATTGGAACAGGCTGCCCAAGGTAGTGGTGGAGTCACTGTCCCTGGAGGGATTTAAATATGTATGGACCTGGTGCTTAGGGACACAGTTTAGTGGTGACCTGGCATTGCTGGGTTGGGGAGTTGGACTTGATGACCTCCAAGGTTGCCTCCAATAAAAATCTCTGAGAGTGAGGGACTCTGTCTGGGAAAGTGGGGGGCTGTCACCATGAGGACACTTGGGAGAACTGACCAGGTTTTCTCCTGAGGGCAGGTTACAGAGCTGGGACTATTAAGTTCTTGTTGTCTCTCCCTGTTTGTGGGTAACATGTTCAGAAATGGGGGCCAGTTGTTAAAAGTGAGTTTGTTGCCTGAGTCAAGTTCTCTGGTTCTTGCCTATTAGCCTAAGGAGTGTCCAGTTAGCCCTCCCTGCTGTTTTTCAGCCCCTTAGCATCTGCTAATTATTCTGTCCCGGGCTGGTCCCTGTGTGAACCAGTGACACCCTGCACCAGGCACTGTCAGTGGGACCCACTCCAGGGTCGCAGAACCCCATGGCAGACACTGCAAAAATCATGAGCCGTGGCTAGTCCCCCTTGACCCTGGCAGAGGTGGCATGGAAGGGGACAACAACCCTGGTGCTGCTCAGGCATCAAACAGAAGACAGGATTTCCTTTAGCAATCTCTCCTCAGCCCATCAGTTCAGTGTCCCCAGTGCCAGGGAAGCACTGTGGAATCTCCACCCATCACCAAATGCATCTGCAGTGACTGTCCCCGTGGACGACGGTGCATCAGTTTCCCTCAGCAGACCATCACAGACAGAGGGAGAACTGGAAGGGACACATATGACCACGTGTCATTTGTTGGGAAGCATGGGGTGAGCACTGCAGCCCTTCCCCCTTGTGCTGCTGAAGCATCTCTGTTGGACCCCTCCAGTCTCTTCTAACCCTTCCAGACCGATGAAGCAATTTGTTCTCAGTCCTGTTAATGTTTGTTTGGGCCTGAAGCTATCGGTGTGCCACTCAGCTGTAAGGAGAAGACGTCAGAGGAGTCAGCACTGGCACCGTGGAGGCAGAGCGCGTTTCTGCAGGTTTCAAGACACAGGTGGTCTAAGCGGCTGGTCTTACTTGCAGAAAGACAATGGAAGAGAAGAAGCAGGAACAGGTTCTTGGGTGGTACTAAAGCGACATAGAGAGAAGAGGATGGAATGGTTCAGGATACTTCTGGTGCTGACAGCACGTAGAGTTCCTCCTAAATTGGCAGCAAGTACTCACTTGTTGCAGCAGCGACTTGGGCGTTCGACATCCTGTTTGTATCTATGTCCCAATGATTTCAGCCTTTCAAGACCCCTAAACCTCAAAGCAAAGCTCCCAGAGCACGCCTGTGGATTAGGAGGATTACAAAGCTTCTGAAGATGGCAACAATGAGTAGGAAAAGGAGCCCAGAAGATAAGGGCTGATAGACTCTACATCTGATTAACCCTTGTTTGAGGATGGGCCAAGAGTCCAAGCACTTACAGGCCCTTCCAAGTGACACCTTAGGTGTCTCTTGACTGAGACCTGGTGAAGGAAAGGTAAAGCCAATAGAGTAATTTTTAAAGAGGTCAACTTCACATCAAGCAACTAATGGCAGCTTTTTCTCATGGCAGCTTCCAGGGCTAGTTTGCAGAAGACCAGGTAAATAGTTGGGTCCAGCTAGAGAAGCATGTAGGAGGTGATGACTGGGATCCAGACTCAACAGTAGGGATGGAGAGGAGTAAGCAGAACTTGTAGGGCTCTGTGGAGACATGGTCTAACGACAGCACTGACGTGGAAAAGAGGAGTTACATCCTTCAGTGCTTTGGGTAGGAAGCAGTGGAGGTGCCAGCACTGATAGGAAGGAGATGGAAGCATTGGAAGGCCACACAATGGTGGTGCAGGCACTTTCCCCTACATCATTAGGGTCAGATGTGGGTATGGACAGAGATTTGTCTGCTGTTGTCATGGGGCTTGTATTGTCAGGAATCACAGAACATCAGGGATTGGAAGGGACCTCGAAAGAGCATCTAGTCCAATCCCCCCACCACAAGAGGATCCCGTAGATCAAGTCACACAGGAACACATCCAGGCGGGTTTTAAACGTCTCCAGAGAAGGAGACTCCACAATCCCCCTGGGCAGCCCATTCCAGTGCTCTGTCACCCTCACTAGGAAGAAGTTCCTTCTTATATTGATGTGGAACCTCCTGTGTTCCAGTTTACACCCATTGCCCCTTGTCCTATCGTTAGGTGACACTGAGAAGAGCCTGGCTCCATCCTCCTGACACCCATCTTTTCCATATTTATAAACATTAATGAGGTCACCCTCACTTTCCTTTTTTCCAAGCTCAAGAGACCCAGCTCCCTCAGCCTTTCCTCATCAGGGAGATGTTCTACTCGCTTCATCATCTTCGTGGCTCTGTGCTGGACTCTCTCCAGCAGTTCCATGTCTTTCTTCAACTGAAGGGCCCAGAACTGGACACAAAACTCCAGATGTGGTCTCACCAGGGCAGAGTAGAGGGGGAGAAGAACCTCTCTCAATCTGCTAACCACCCCCATTCTG
>JAOXOE010026891.1:0-20110 GCA_028565055.1 Phoeniculus purpureus
CAGCTCCAGGGACGGCGACTCCACCACCTCCCTGGGCAGGCCATTCCAGTGGCCAATGACCCTCTGAGTGAAGAACTATTCCTAGAGCATCTGGCCTTTGCCTTCCTCTAGTGATGATTTAAAGAGCAGGATTAGTCCACATTGTTGTGTCCAGCTGCTTTTGAGTATCTGCGAGACATCTGCTCAGAGAATGTATGTCCAAGCACTCAAAAAGAAAGAAAAGAAGATCCTTAAAACCAAGAGGAAATGAGGGAGAACATAAAAGCCTCAGCACAACCCCAGTCATGAACCTACCACCTTCATTCCCAACTGCATTTGGGGTTCTGATGGGTTGAGGACAGGGATGTGGTCTCTGACACTACTCAGAATGACTAAACCAGGGCAAGAGCTATTTATGAGAAGTCCTCTACTTAGTACTGAAGAAAAGTCTCCCCAACTCAGCACCAAACACGGGGCTGTCCTTGTTGCAGATGACCTTTGTAATGCTGAGCCTCTATAGTTTCCCTGCAATCACTGCCTGCACTAACCTACACGGAAAAAGTGCTCCCAAATCATGGTTATTTCTTCATATTCTCATTTCTTTTAATTGGAAGATGCCCTGTTTGCAGATGCTGACGGCCAACAGCCTCCCTCAGCCTTCCAAGAACAGCAGCTACCACCTGCTGTTCTCAAGAAACTAAGTTCAAGATCACCCTTTGGAAACACACCCAGAGCTCTCCAACTCCTGCTGGCTTCATACCTCCCTAATGACCAGCAGCACAAGGGCCAACGCTCGTGTCTCCGAGATCAGCACAGCTTCAGTTCCTTCCATCACTGTGATGGGAAGGGTGGCTTTAGGGCACCTCCAGCAGATGTCTCTTAGGAGAGAGCAGGTATTGTGGGGGTTTTTGTTGATGCCTTAGGACCTTTCATTTCTCCAGCTCTGCTGCACCCACTACAGCTGCTCCCCTCTGACTTCCACGGCATAAGAACCCATTGCGGTCTCCACGGTGTAGGCACTGCACTCCTCCCCACCAACCCTGCTGGGAGCCAGCTGGGTGGCTGCACCGTGCTCCACATCCTTGACCTGTGCATGGTCCCCTGTGGGCTTTGGGTGTAGGAATCATCGCAGTGTGGCAGAGAACAGCTTTTTTCCCTCAAAATAGCAGATGTAAAGGATTAAGAAGAGTATCAGGATCCAGTCTGACAGCAGCTTGATCTGACCCAGACAGAAGCCAAGGATTCTACCTTCCCCTGTCCAGGGCCAGCGGGAAGCTCACAGAGCTTAGCTGGCCAGGAACCAGCACACCAGAACAAAAGATGATGTATTTTTGGCCAGCTCAGCTCATTAAACCAAAGGATCTCCCAATGCAGAAATCCTGGAGCAGCATTAAGAAGAGGCAGAGCCTCACAGCTGTGACCTCAGATCCCCACCCCATTTATTTCAGCTGTAATGAACAACGAACAGCCAACAACTACTGCATCCTACCACACAAGTCCTCACTCTCATTACAGGAAGGTTTTAGCTAGAGATTCCTATCACCATGCTACTCCCTTCAACAGCAGAATATCCCGTTCCCTGTGAAACGCTTACAGTTTGAAATATTAATTCCCCAATTAAAAAACACGAGAAAACCCAGCAATCTGCAAATATAAAAGCTCCTGTGGGTAGGTTCTGCTGGTCAGACACAGGTCACACAAGGGCAATAAATAGTAACCAGCCTGACCGCTGAATTCCAAACCACTCTGTGTGTTGACATATGAGTCAGTGATTTCTCTCCTGCTTCATTATGGCCAGAAAATGCATCCCATTAAAAACAGACCTTCTCCCAGCCCTAAGAGTACAACTACAGAAACACTGGTTTCTAAAAATACCAAGAAAGAGAAACAAGTGCAGACCCAACCTGGTGCTTGTTTTGATGGATTACACAAATAATGACCCCAGCTATCTCATCCATCACAGCAAAGACGGTTCAAAACCCCCCACGGGCTGAGAAAGCCGGGCTGAGAGGTTTTGCACAAAGAGCAATCAGCAATAACCTTCGCCAGCAAAAGCTCCCGAGCTTCAAGGGAGCAGCATCAGCAGCTTGGGTAGCTGGGAGTGCTCAAGCCTTTGTGTGCAAAGCTGGTGTAACGCAGGACATTCCCCTGAGCAGCTCTCATAGAGCAGCCACCTCCTCCCAGCCTGCAGCAACGCTGCTCTGTGGGACACGGGACACTGGAGGCTTCTCTGCTGGGTTCGTCACCTCACTCCCACTCAGCCCTTGTGGGTGAACCCCCTCACTATTACCCACAGGACTGATGGTCAGGGAAAGGAGCTTTGTTCCTCGCTGCTTCGACCACAGCTGCTGCAGTGCAGTGCAGGAGACAGACTGGAAATAGCCACCGCTGAAAAGATTTAGAACACCTCCAGCTACTTTGTGCGTTAGCTGCGATCTGATCTCGCAGAGAGGGCTTTCGTGGCTCTCTCCAACGAACAATGCAAGCCTTCTGCTGGACTGTGCTGGGAACAGCGAGAAAGGGCTTCACACGGAGCAGCCTTTTCTCTTCTCCTTCTCAAACCCTTGAACAATGTCTAGTTTGGATGAGGACCCGGCAAGCTTGTCAGGACACGTAGGGAAAATCTCAATCAACTTCATTAGACAAAACGTTTGCTTCAACCGAGGTCACCAACCTCTTTTCCAGCTACTTATTTACAAGTTTCAAGACACCAACCCCTGAAAGAGCCCAAGGCTGGGACAAAACCTGCCTTCTCCTTTGTGAAATGTTCTTTGAGCTCTGACATTTGTGTTCAAAATCAGTCAATAGATTAAATCTCTTCATTTCACCTTTAACTACTCCTGGTAAAAGCCAACATATTCCAGATGAGGCTGGAAAGCTCAAGAGCTGTGACACTGGAAACACAGTGAGAAGCCCTGAACAGAGCCTTCCAGCTCCACATCACCCCTGTGGATTAGAGGTCTGACAGGTCAAACAAAAGGAGATACTCCTCCAGACAACTGCATGGAGGAAAACTCCACTGTTGCATCCTAAACAGGAGCAAAAGAGGGCTCAGATAGCTAGAGGAAGGTGTCACCCCATGGTCACCCTGCTCAGAGGCAGTCCTGCAGGTACTCAGCAGTGACTGATGTGGGAAATGGACAGTGGAAGGTTAAACAGTGTTTGCCCCCATTCAGTGCAGCTGGTTTTATGTTCTCAGTCTCCAGCCTCCTCCACCTTTGTGATTCCAGTAAACTGCTCTGTGTCATCAACAGTTGATGGTTTGGGAGCTTCCCAACCCACCCAGGCACCGGCAGCTCTTAAATAAAAGGCACAAAAAGCCCATTCCCTCTGCCTGGCCAAACCCATCAGTGTTCTAACGCCCCAGAGCAGCTCCCTTGCACGGTCAGCAGTATCTCACCAAGACAGAGCAAATGTCATCCCCAAGCAAAGGCAGCTTAACAGACACTTGGGAAAGGTAAAGCAGGACACATGTGCCAGCTGCAGGCTTCTGTTTCCCCCCTAAAACTCTAAGGAGACCCAGAGCTTAATCTGATTTAGAAAATTCCATGTTGTTTCCCTTTCAACAGCAAAACCAACAGGAGAATGTGGTTTTCACACGACTAATGCAAAGCTGGACCCTGCAAACTTCCAAAACAAGAGCAACCCCACGGTCAACTTCAACCAGTGTATCCTAGTGCTCGAACAATTCTTCCTCAACATCTCATCAATCAATAAATCCACCTGTGGAAGGAATAACTTAAAACAACCTTCCCAGAGCTCAGTTTAACTATGACTATAGAGTTTGGTCTGCATTACATTTTTGAAGTTAAAATTTCTCCCAAAACAGTCTGGAATCACTGAAGCACTCTCCTCAGCACCAGTCTGGAGTCCTGAGGCTGCAGCATGAATGACACAGTTAGTATTTATGGAGAGAACGATTACCTCTGTCAATCAGTTCCACTGAAAGATGACAGCATGTGAGAACAAAAGAAAGAGAGAAATACGTTTGCTGAGAGTTGGAAAGAAAGCAGATTCCAGTAAAAGAGCAAATAAAACCCAAGGCAAACACAGGCTCATGTACTCAAACATCACTCTGTGTCTACCCTGCGACTAGAACTGGTGCACAGACAAGCCTCTGACTGCTGCCTCTGTGGGCACTCGCACTGCCTGCCACCGTGACAGTGAGCAGCTTCCCTCCATCAGCCCCTCGTTGCGGCGTGCAGACAGCTGCAGGTGCTCTGCTGCCTGCTGAGACCTGCAGTTGTGCTCTCACACTCCCTCTGAGGAGCGCAGCGCCACGTTTCCAAAGCTTACCATGGCCCACTGTCTAGCCTTGATCCTCATCTGATTGTAGCTGCGCTCTTCGGCGTACAGGGCACTCATGAAAGCGCCAATAGAAGTTCCTCCGATCATATCTACAGGGATGCCAGCTTCGATCAGTGCTCGGATAACTCCCACTTGGGAGCAGCCCCTGTGCCAACAGAAAGAAAGAGACACTATCAGACAAACAGCCATCAGCTGAGCACAGACACAAATGCAGCCTTCTAAGGGAACTCAGTATGCACTGGCAGAACTGCCAGGCTCTTGCTGAACAGTCTTGACATCAGAAACAAATACTGTGAACCCAGAAATCTTCAAACGCTGAGGATCCAAGGAGATGTCGATGACCCAGCCTGAGCTCGAGATGAAAGACAGTGATATGAAAGCAACAGCCAAGAACCAAACCAATGGATATGTGAGGGAAACGTCAGCTTGGCTCTAAGGAAGTGATGCACCAGAACATCTACTGGGTTCTTCCAAAGCAGCCAAGAACAGCTGGGTCACAGAGACCTTCCCTTAAGTTTCTTTTCCAGTGATTCTTCAAAGAAACTCATCCAGCCAGAGACCACAGGACGGGTCAGCACATGGACGAATACTGAATCTGGACATGGAAAGCAAGGACAAGCAGGGATGAATGATGAGGCAGAGGTTCCATCTGCACACAGACCCAGGAAAGAGGCAGATGAGAAGGCAATGTTTGAGGATGACACAAAGTCCTTCAGGACAGTAAATGTGTTCCTTGATTTCAAGGAGTGCAGAAGGAACTCGGCACAATGAGGGACAGATGAACCTCAGTGCTGATGGGACAAGCAGAAGCAGCAAGGCCCCTCCAGCAAGGAGCTCCTCACTCACCCAGCTCACACGGAGACACTCCGGAACCACTGTGGGTGTTCTCAGAACAAGGTGAACCCAGTGCCAGAGCAAACTCAAAAGACTCAGAATAAACCAGAAAATATAAGAGCACACATCCAGGAGGGACCAGCTCAGACTGCTCACTGGAAACAGAAACAGCAAGACTAGAAAACGACAGAGAAGCACAAAGGATGACTGGGACACGGAAAGGACTTCACTTGAGAAGCAGCCAGGCTCAAAGCCCCAACTGGGGAAGATTGTGACTGATGGTAGACACACAGGACCAGCCAGTGATAGAACCATGCAGAAAGAACTGACACCCAGACACAAGTAGAGAAAGCATGAACAGGGGAAGAGGCCGTTACCAGATGCTGAAGAGGTCAAATCACCAATGGATTTATATGTGGACTGGATGGATCAAAGGTACCAGGCTGTCAGCAGTTACTGAACAGGAAAAACTGGAGGTGCAAACTTGCATTCAGGAAGCTCAGAGCTGTTAACTGTTGCAAGTACTCATTTCTGGAGCAATCATTACCACCTACCATCAGGGGTGAGAGAGCAGAGGCAGCACAATCGATCAGATCTCCTGTCATGGGAGATGGATGCATATCCATCCTACAGAGTCCTTACAGAAAGAGAGAAATTAGCAGGGGAGGCTGATTGCCCTCCTGTCAGTACAACATTGTGGCCTCTGCTTTCTAACCCTTTGTCCAGTTAATCTCTGCCTTTCAATTAGTTCTTTCCACCCTGACGGCTGATCCACAGCCCAAGCCACGCAGCCAGAAGAATCTTCCTTTTCCTATTTTCATCCATTTTCCTGTTCCCCCATCAGTTTCTCTATTTCTGTCCTCTTTCCCCTTGCTGTTTACATCCTATAAATACTTGCTAACAGCTGCCAAGTCCACCGTAGGTGTCATCTGGCCAAGCTATACTGAACACATTCTTTCCATCAAAATAAATCCCCTCCAGCTGCTGAAATGCTCTGAGACAGGTTTTTGGTTAGAGGGCCATAAATGACTTCAATGACAGATCTCTGCTGGCATCATCCCAGAGCAGAACACAGCTCTTTTAGCTTTCTCCTCCTAATTTCCTTACCCTGCTTTACTACTGCTTCTTCTAAATTAGAAGACTTGTACTTCAATCCCTGCCAGAGAAGACCACTGGTTTTTGGCTTTGTCGATGTCAGCTCTTTTTGCAGTCTGCTCCCAGTGCCTGGTGCTTGTCCCTGTAAACCACGAGTGGACAGCAATGTTCTGCTGAAGAACAGCTATGACACCACCCAAGCTTGATGACCACGGGCAGTCATCAAGACACGTTAAGTCCTGTCAAGCGTCTCCTTACTGGAGGGGGCAATGTTGACATGGCCAGGCTTAGCTCTATGTTTTCTCCCTTCAACCTCTTCTGAAACTGGAGCTCCTCATCCATGCACTCATGAATCCATAAGATATGAAGGATCTGGAATCTTTCTGGATCTGATTTTACCTGGCTGTATGATGCCCTTGGATGAATAACAGAAGACTGTTACTGCCACTGCTGGCAAGCCATTGCCGATGTGTCGCAGCTGAGTGGAGTCCCTGCCCGTACCCAGGCTCAGCAGCTAACAGCCACAGGTCTGCAAGAGATGCCTGGATTGCAAAGCACTGACCTGCAAGCTGGGACCTGTCATAGACTGCTCAGAGAGGCTGTGGCTGCCCCCTCCCTGGAGGTGTTCAAGGTCAGGGTGGATGAGGCTTTGAGCAACCAAGTCTAGTTGAGGCACCGCTGCCCATGGCAGGGGGTTGGAGTAGATGAGCTCTAAGGTCTCTTCCAACCTGAGCCAGTCTGTGATTCTATGACTGAAAGGACTTTTCTTGCTTGGAAAGGGACCTCCTATAAAGGACCAGATTAGATGATGTCTCATGTAGCCACGACTACAGAGGAGATCCTTCCAGCTTCAGCACCCCGACCAGGAGCACTCCTCACTGAAGAGTTCTGTGTAAACGAAAATCCTGAGGAAACACAAACGTGTCCAAACCCTCTGCATTTCTCCATGCACCATCCAGCCTCCTGACAGATACAAGTGGGTATTTTCCCTCCCTACAGCTTTAGGCCATCATTACCCGAGCAACTCTACTGCGTGAAACTTCTCCACAGCTCCTCGCAGTTGGTTGTCTCTGGGCCACTTCTCCATGGCTTGTGGCTGTAAACACAGGCTGGCTGCCAGGGGAAGCTGAGCTGTGCCAGGCAGCACGTGTCCCAGCACTGACAACTTGCCGGTGGCACCACGGAGAGCCAGTGTGGGCAGCTGTCATCTACAACTACAGAGGAAAAGAAATTGAAGGCAGGTGCCTATTAACAGAGAATGAGGGCAGGAGAAAACCCCATGGATCAGGCACTTCTTGTCATCCCAGGCCCCGCTGCACAGAGGTCCTGGTTTAGGGCAACATGTGAAAATACAAGTGTTTGGCCAGACAAATCCAAAGGCAGACTGCCTGTGCTGATGCTGTGCACAGAGCAGAGCCAGAGCACTTGTACGGAGGGGAGGAAGGGATGGGGAAAATCTCTGTTTACCTGGCTGACCTGGAGCTGAACGTCACTCCAGAGGAAAGGAGGAACAGGGGAGTCTGTCTGTACAGGAGGAAGGAGTGTCTCAGGTAAGGGATGCACTGGATACTGATGGAGCTGCACGGCAGCTGACCTCTGCCTTACAGACAGTGCAGCTGCATGGAGAACTTCCCTGCCAGGATTCATGCCTGTCCCCAAGACAGCGACAGGACTAGCACCAAGGACAAGCAACCTAGCAGATTAGTTTTATACTATTTGCACCAGAACCCAAAGATCTGCCAAAGAAGTGCAGTCCATATATCAACTAAACCTCTTCCCCACCCGATGCCACTCCCTAGGACACATGGAACTGGAAATGAGGGATGTTCCATTTTCATCCCACCACTGCCTCACAGCCTGACCTGAGCAAGGCTCTGTGCATCAGCTATGCCCAAGAGCCACTTACTGTGCTGCTTATCAACGTCAGGCTCAACGTGCTTTAAAAGCCTTCCAAAGCACTGCTGCACCTCTAACCTGCTGAGCACCATTTCTTCTTTACTATTAATGGACCAAAATAAATGACCATGAAGCATGGAGAGGAGTCAGAGGCTGAGCATGTGCTTCCCTGAACTACACAGTGAGCACACAGCACAGCCTTTCCAGCTCCTGAAACGAGCCCCTGCTTTCATCCCCCAGGGCAATGCCACTGGCATGTGACTGCGATGCAGGAAGGACAGAGCACAACTGATAGAAGACAAATTCTTGTGCGAGATGTGCATGTGTCAGCGCCTCACGTGCCTGCCAGTGCTCAGATTAGACCTTGTTCTCAGGAAGAAGTGAGCAAATACAGCAGGACACTTCTGATTAAAGCCTCAGCAGGAACAGAGGCCAACCTCTGCACTCAGGTCAGGGAGCTGAAGAAAACACAATTCCTACAGAAATAGAGCCTGAGCACCGATGTTTTCTCCCCAAGTTACATCTAACATATCAACAGGGCACTGTCTGTCAGCATGAGAATGAATAACCACCCCAGGGTGAGGACACAGAGCGGGGACACTCTGTGACTAATGGAGCAGCCAGGCAGGGCTGCAGCTCGATCACGCTGCTCAGAACCACATTCCACTTCAGCTTCTGAAAGGGAAGAAAGAACAGAGCTCGGGCTGGCAGCGTCACCAGCATCCATCTTCTCTCCTAATCAACTCAGCAGGATGAAGAGCTGAATACACTGTAGTTAAAAAACAAGATTACGGTCAGGGCTGATGCAGAGCCCTGCTGTTGCTGACCGAAGCCACTCCAGATGCTGCTGCACTGCTTCCCTGCTGAAGTTAACTGGCAGAGCCCAACAATTAAAGGCTCCCTCCATAGCTTTCAAACTCCTGAAGAAGCAAAGCTAGACAAATAAAACCAGCTTCTCCTTCATCTTGGATTTGATTCCAAGCACGTTACAGGCAGTTGTCAGATCACCCAGCTTATGGGGTACCACAGGTCAGTCTGCATCAACTGCAGCCACCTAGAGAGGTACAAGAGTCATGTGTTGGGCAACCACTCCTCAAGGTGCTCCGAAAGCGCTGGAAATAAACAGTAGGTGACAGACCCTCCAAGCCGTGGCAATGGCCAGCAGACACCGCCACAAACAAAAAGCTCCCCTACAATTCTTGGAGCAGGAATCCCAAACTGGGGCTGGTTACTGCGTCAGTGGCTCTCAGACTGATGGATGCAGGCACAACCCTGCAGAGCTGTTCTCCAAGTAACAGCTTCTGTGGTGGTGCCATTAGACACTTCTCAGTTACTCCGGAGGTGCTCAGTGTGCTGGGGCAGGGGAAATGATGCGATTGAAAAGGACAGGTTAGAGACAGGGGTAAGTGGAAATGCAAGATACAGAGAAGTTCCTTCTGTTGGAGAGGGTACAGAGAAGGGCAACAAGGCTGGTTAAAGGATTGGAGAACATGACTTAGGAGGAGAAGCTGGAGGAGTTGGGATTGTTTAGCCTGAAGAAGAGGAGGCTGAAAGGAGACCTTACTGGCTTTTATAGCTACCTGAAAGGAGGCTGCAGGGAGGCCACTGTTGGCCTCTTCTCCCAAGTAACTGCTGACAGGACCAGAAGAAATGGTCACCAGTTGTGCCAGGGGAAGTTCAGATGGGAAATTAGGAGAAATTTTTTAATGAAAGAGCAGGAATGTTAAATGCTGGAACAGGCTGTCCAAGGCACTGCTGGAGTCCCCATCCCTGGAGGGGTTTAGAAGGTAGTAGATGTGGCATGGTGGGACATGGTCTGGTGGTCATGGAGGTGTTGGGTTGAAGATTGGATTTGATGATCTTAGAGGTCCTTTCCAATACCAACCATTCTGTGCTTCTATAAGCAGCTCTGTGTTTTGTTGCTGATGCTGAGCAGCACCGTCCCCTGACTCGGAAACCAAGGAAGTCCTCTATGAGTTGGTCCTGTATTAGCTCCCATTGGCACCTTCCATCTTTCACAGCTGCAACAAACACTGCTCTGAAACTGAACTGTACCCGAATCTTTCCAGTAAGATTATTTCAAAGAATCATGGAATCACAGAATGGCTCAGGATGGAAGGGACCTGGACAGGATGGAGAAGTTCACCCAGGGGAACCTCAAGAGATTCAGCAAGGTCAAGTGCCGGAGATCTGAATCCAGCCTGGGGGAGGACACACCTGAGAGCAGCAATGTGGACAAAGACCTGGGGGTGCTAGTGGACCAAAAGCTGGACAGGAGCCACAAATGTGCAATTGCGGCCGCCCAGAAGGGCAACCCCATCCTAGGCTGCATCAACAGAAGTGCAGCAAGCAGATCAAGAGAGGGGATTCTGCCCTTCTGCTCTGCCCTGGTGAGACCTCACCTGCAGTCCTGCATCTAGCTCTGAAGGCCCTAACTCAAGAGGGATGAGGACCTGCTGGAGCAGGTCCAGAGGAGGCCATGGAAATTATTCAAGGACTGGACCCTCTCTCTTATGGAAACAGGCTGAGGGAGCTGGGGTTGTTCAGCCTGAAAAGGAGAAGGCTCCAGGGGGACCATGAGGCTATGAAGCAGCCTTCCAGTACCTGAAGGGATGTACAGGAAAGCTGGGGAGGGACATTTTACAAGGGCAAGGGGTGAGAGGACAAGGGGTAATGGTTTTAAACTGAAAGAGGAGAGAATTAGGCTGAAGATTAAGAAAAAGTTCTTTGGTGTGAGGGTGCTGAGGCCCCGTAACAGGCTGCCCAGGGACGCTGTGGAAGCTCCATCCCTGAAGTGTTCGAGGGGCTCTGGGCAACCTGATCTAGTCCCTGCCCATACGGAGCGGTTGAAACTCAGTGATCTTTGGAGTCCCTTTCAACTCTAAACCTCCCTGCCATTTCCCAGCTTTCCTGACTATGAAGCTTCCCAGTATTACAGATTTGCCAGAATAAAGACTGCCTGACAGCTCAACGGGGTAACAGAAAACAGAGCACTGCACTCCTGCTCTGCCACTCCTGCACTTCCAAGGAAGTCTCCAACCTGCTCTCCATTAATTGACAGATTGAGCACCATTTCTAAGCCAACAGAAGGAACAATCCCACAACCTCGGTTAACCCTCCTTCCTGCAAGAAAACCCAAATAAAATATCCTTGTAGCAATCATGCTGTTTATGCTGCACAAACTCACTCTAGAATGAGCTCTGAACAGGGAGGTTTGTGCCTGACAGCAAGAAAAACGAGCAAAAAGTTGTTCCCTGCTGGAAAGTTCTGTCAAGTTTACCCAGTCCCAGGGTGTGAGGGGATGTGTGGGTAAATCATTGCATGGGAGAAAAGAAAACCCAAACCCCACCAAATAAAGTCACAGTAAATCAGAAAGAGCACCAGGGGTTTTGTTTTCTGAGCATGCTCTGGGAGGGGTGTGCAGGAGGAGGCAGGGGGGAAGAGAGGCTGAAGAAGAAGCTGCAGCCCCCATCACTCCCAGCCAAACAAAACCCTGCCTTGTACTCTGAGCCAAGAAACAATTCTGTTATCTGCAAAGATAAATAATTTCTTTGGAAATCAAGCACATCCTCCTTCTCCTACCCCTCTGAGATTCTTTGTGCAATGTCTTGTCAGAACTGTTTGAGCTCAGTGGCTGGGAACTGCAGAAACACAAAGCAGCACTTTGAAATTAACTCTGATTTTACTCACAACTTCTCCAGCCTCCTCTCAGGACAGGTCCTGGCCCTGATAATGTCAGAAGGAGACTCCTAAACACCACAGCCAGGAAAAGCTTTAGTGTCTTCCTGAAAGCACATGGACTTGTCAGCAGAGCAGTCCAGCTGCCGTGAGGAAAGGGCTCCCTCAAAGTCGCAGCTCTGCTACGTGGCACAGGTTTTTTCAGCTGACACAAAGAAGTGCAAGAGCAGTAAGAGGGGCTGAACCACAACTCTGCCATCCCTTGCACAATTCCATCTGCATTTCACAGGATAATGAATGAGCTTGCTGGGCTGGAGATTGGAGAGGACAGGACAGTCCAAGTATTTAAGTAGTAACTTTGAAGTAGGTGGCTCCCAAGCTCCCGCTGCTTGGAGGGTTTAGTGGAATCCATTCAAATCGATCACCTTCACGGTAAAAGGGAACAAACGAGCAATTACGCAGATGCTACAGATGGGAACAAGAAAAATCAGATCGTTGAGCATTCCATGGGTGCCAGGTCATACAAACACAGCTTCTGTGTGCTTGAGATGACCCAACTATTACACAACTGCCCGCTCTGCACTCACATCTGCCTGCAGTCAAGGGCTCTGTGCTCAGGAGAACTGTGCCGTGAGGCAGAATCCTGAACAGATGCATAAACATGATGAATAGGGCTGAGCTCTTGGGCCACAGTCAAGATGGTCCCTCCCTGAAGAAATCAAAGCAAAGCCTCTCAGGAGCAATTACGCTGCAGCCCATTACCAACCATTTGCAAACAGAAAGTCTGAAGCCCTCGGTACAAGTCCGCAGCCTCCTGTCTCATGAGGTTTTCTCAACAGAAGCAAACACTCAGAACTCGGGGCTTTATTTTTAGGACTTGGGTTTCGTTTGTTCAAGCAACACACTCTAGGGCTGACCTGGATAAACTCAAATGAGGTACCCAAATGTACATTGTCATTACATTTTCCAAGGAAGAGCCCCCGTTCTTTATATTTCTCCTTCAGCCTCTGCAAAACAGAACCAACAGTAAAACCCCAAGTCAAAGGTGTCATTTTATCCTTAAGGCTCAAGAGTTCAGACTCTTTTCTGTTATTTTAGCTCCTGGATAGTATCCTGATATCAAATCTGCTTTTTGAAAGACATGAGGCATGCAGGAGCCTCACTGAGTGACTGGCACTGGAGTTCAGATCTCAGTCTGGTCTGTTGCCATGTGCTTACGGGTCTTCACTTGTGACTAGAGCCCAAAAAACACGGGGCACAGAGCACTTCTCCCAACACCTACTTGAGTGATGACAAGCTCTGAAGCAGCCCTACGTCAGTCTGAGCTTCAAAAAGGCATACAACATAAAGTGCAGCTCTGCTGTTCATACAGCTACAGATCACAGAATCACAAGAGGTCAGATCACACAATGTTAGGGATTGGAAGGTACCTCTAGAGATCATCTAGTCCAACCCCCCCTGCCAGAGGAGGATCCCCTAGGACAAGTCACACAAGGCTGCAACCAGTGTGGTTTTGAAAGTCTCCAGAGCAGGAGCCTCCACAACCTTTCTGGGCAGCCTGGGCCAGGGCTCTGTCATCCTCACAGTAAAGAAGTTTTCCTCATGTTGAGGTGGAAACTTCTACGTTCAAGTTTATCCCCTATTACTGGGCACCACAGAAAAGAGATTGGCCCCTTCCAGCTGACATCGTCTGTCTGCAAACACAAACACACGTCACAGTCACTGAACAGCCTCCCCTCCCCTGAAATGCACCTTCCAGAGCAACAAGTGAACCACACGGGAAGGGGGGTGAAGAGCTCAGGCTGACTAACGCAAAGGTCGTGAGGATTAACCTCAGGGCCACTGACTTTCTGCCCTTCCAAATGTCAAGAGACAGATTTGGCCTGGCGTACAAAGGGATTACTTTGAAGAACAGGAACAGGAGGAAGGTTATTTCAAGTATTCAGAGACTTTTTTCATGACACAAAGCAGATAGGGCATCTTTCACAGGATTCTGATAGCTCCACCCGGCACAAACCTTCCTCCAACAGCCATTCCTGGCCACTGCCAGCCTGTAGATGCTGGATGGTGAGTCCATTCCTCTGGTTAAAAGAAGGGAAGAAGCATTTTTGTCATATTTCAGTTCCACCTCCTGACACCCTCTACAGCAATATGAAGATGATGAACTGGATCCTTTCAGCAGCACCTATTCTTCATGCCTGCCCTGCTATAAAACAGAGCAGAGCTCTTACAGATCATCTCAGTATCCTGGGCAAGCGATTGCCAACAGAACACAAAGCTCATAGCTGCAGCCTGACTGTGCAAGTGGAAATTCAGAAGTGGTGTGAACTGAGTGCAGGAGCCAGGCTGAGCCAGACTGGCTCTGTGCAGGACGCCAGAGGCCAGGCTGAAGATAGGGATCTTGGCCCAATCCAAGCAGAGCCCAGCACCACTGACCACTGCTCTCCAGCTGCTGCAAGATCACAGATCACTGTCCAGCCATTAACCTTTCCACAGTACCAGGAAAGCGAAGGCAGGGAACCCCATGAGCTGATCAGGACCTGGCACATCCTACAGACTTGGTTTCAGAGGCAGCTACACAGGAATCTGTTGACTTCCACCAGAGCCCCTCTCCAAAAACATCTCTGCACTGAGGGAGAAGATCCCAGAGCTGGCACTGCCCAGAGCTGGCACTGCCCAGAGCTGGCTAGGAACTAGAGTTAGCTCGCATAGACTCTTTTCTACCAGTAACAGGCAGGGATACTCTTAAATCCCAGCAGTTCCTGCAAAAATATTGACCATGTCTTGGCACTGTACCCAGACAACACAAATGGGATCACCAGGAGCCTGTTTACTCCTCACAGAACCATTAAGGTTGGAAAGGACCACTGAGGTCGTCAAATCCAACTTTCAACCAAACATCACCAAGACCACCAGACCATGTCCCGAAGTGCTACTAGCTTTTTGAACACCTCCTGGGATGAGGACTCCACCACTGCCCTAGGCAGCCTGTTCCAGCATTTAACTGCTTCTTCACTAAAGACATTTTTCCCATCTGAACTTCCCCTGGGGCAACGGGTGGCCATTTCCTTTGGTCCTGCCAGCAGTTACTTGGGAGAAGAGGCCAGCACCAGTCTCCTTTCATGTAGCTCCAAAAAGCAGTAAGGTCTGATCTCAGCCTCCTCCTCTTCTTCAGCCACAACACACTCCAGTGTAAAGAGTGTAAAGAGATAAATTTATCACTCTAATTGGGATGGATGTTGGGTTTCAAGCAAATTCTGCAGCCACACCTAACCCCTGAGACAACAGCATAAATCCACATCCATTTAGAGGTAACTAGACCCTCCTAAAGCCATGAACAATTCCTAGTGCTATCAGTTTGCACTTCTCTTCCATGCCTGTGCTTCACAGTGATCTGTAAAGGGTGAGCTGCCCAGCTGCCAAAGCTGAGAGGGCAAATGCCCTGTTCTACAAAAGAGAGCCCAAGGCCATTTCCTGAAGCGACAGCCTGGCTGCCTGTGCCTCGCTTCAGTGCTTTAGCCATCAAGAGCTGCAGTAACTCACGACACCAAGGGCACCCCAGAGAAGCTGCTGTTGCTCTCTCAGGACTCTTCCAGCCAAGGACAGAACAAAGGACAACAGCTTTAGCAAGAATGCTGTTCCAGAATTTCCTTCAGCACAAGTGTCCTCTCAGACATTTTTAACACTTCAAGGACCCAGAATCTCATCTCTCACACATTTTTTAAGCTGTCAGCCCTCTGTTCCTTGGGAATTCTATGCACTGTGAGACAGAGGTAACCAACGAAGGGGATACCTGGTACCCTGTTAGAACCCGCTGAAATGGCAGTTGCCATCAATAAGGGATTTGCAAAAGGCAGAGCGGCCCTGAAGCAAGAACCAAGAGCGATTCCAATGCCAAGCGCACTGCTGTGAGGCTGACAAGTCTGGACACCTCTGATGTGGCAGCAGCATTTGGCAAAGCACATTTTTTGCACAAGGTCCTCGAGACAGGGCTTGGAAGCAAAGACTGATAAAGGAACCCACAGGCAGATACACAGAAGACAAGCGGCGACGACAGTTGAATAAAGAGAGTGCAAAGAATCCACGTAATCTTGGGCTTTGGATGGGTCACAAAGGGAAACAGACTTCCAGGCAGACACAGACTTGGCCAGGTGGAAAAAGGGTGAGCATTTCATAGAGATCTGGCTAGGGATGGAAGCATCAAGCAAGTCGCAGATGAGCACTACTTTTATTGCTCAGCACAAGGAACTGCAAGTATCAGCACATTCTGTGCTCCACACATTCCTATCCCTCGTACCCTGGAGTGCCCCTCAGTCAATGGAAAGTTTTGAACCCAGCAAAGGAGCTGCAGAACATTTCCTGTGTTCCAACATATGTGAGGCATGTCAGGAGTGCAGGAAATTCCCATGGGATTTCCTTCATCCCTTCTGTTCCCTCTATACTGAGTACGTTCAGCATCCCCTGGGGAAAAGCGCTGCTCTTTGTGACAGCACTGCCACGCGTGCCTCTGCAAGCAGCTCCTGCATTCAGGCAGCAAACTCTGGCCCTCACCCCCCACCACATTCTTTCAAAAGCACATTCACTGCCTGGGTGCGTGTGGTCAAGTTTAAATAGATCTTAAAAAGCAACCCCCCCTGTGCATGAGGTACAGTAACTGATCTTATGAAGCCACCACGACCAGTTCAAGCACTACAGCTCAGCAGTGGAGGTCTTAGGACAATGTCCACACAGCCACACTTCTCCCACCAACAGGAGCAAAAAGCCTCCTAACATTAATCATGCATCTTAGCTGAGGAATTAGAATTAATCTTCCTGAGCTGCTGGAACTGAAGTTGATGGACCTGCACCATGAAACTTCATGCTGTCTCCCCAGGAGAGCCTGTTATTGCTAGAGTTTGAACACCAGGGTTCCATAACCACAGCACTGCTACTGCCTGCACCACAGGAGATGAAGCTACAGCAGGGGAAGGGTCCCAAGGGCAGCACTTTGTCACTGGAATGTTGTTTCCACCTCAAATTCCAGCTTTTTCTTCCTTGGATGTCTCATCACACACTGAAAGCTGGGCTATGAACTGTCAGCCTTGCCACCAGCCTGCCTGCTCCACCCCATGGTGTCCAAACCTTAGTCCCAACCCAAGAGCCTCCTCTTTCATTCCGCCCCAGAAGACTTTGCTTAAAGTCTGTGCAGCCCTCCCTGTTTTCAGGGGACAGGCTTTGCTCTGCTGTTGTGGACTGTGGAGCACAACAGCTGACAGTCCATAAGGGATCCCAGTCACTAGATAACCTGCACAGCTCCAGCTCCCAGTGCTCTCCACAGCAGCACTGCTGGAAAACAGACCTTCCTGCACTGCCACCTGACCTCAGTCTTTGTCAGAGCTAACAACTACTCCAAAGCAGATGAGGTTTTGTCCTGACATCCCTTCCCTGCAGCTCATTGCCCTAATAAGCCCAACAGCCGCGTTACCAAGTTACGTTGTGGAATAGCTGCACATTCGTTCATTTTGGCAGCTTCACGACTCGTCCTTAACCAATCCAGGCAGGGAGAAGAAAACAGTGACTTCAGAGCTTCTCTTGGAAAAAAGGCTGATGGGAATTTCCCAGAAGGTGGAAGTATCTGCAGAGATTTTTCTTACCAAACACAAGAAAGAAGTGAAAATTTCTCAAAGCTAAGATGGCAAAATCCAATTAAGAAGGAAGTGTCGGGCAGCAAAGTAACAGACTAACTCCCAGCAAACACCCCTTTTTCTCCATTACGAGAAAAGGGCAGACTTCAGAAACAGCCTGCCAGGACACCAGGAGGGTTTTGCACAGTTTCAAGTCTCCAAGAATAACAAACCCAACAGAACACCTCTGACTTGTCACATGAGCACACCGCACGCCTGCCAACCCTGACACCGCTCCATCACTGGGAGTGGGCTCAAAGCACGGTGATCCGGGCCACGGAACATCAGCACCACTGCCCTTCCTCTGCTGCAGGCAGTCGGGAGCTCCCCAGAAGTTCCTGTGCCCCAAAGGAGAGCAACGTGCAAACAGACTGCAGTGAGGTCTTGCAGCATCTACTTGCTTTCAAGTCTTTGTTGTGGGATAGAAGGGGTTAGCAGTACCCAAACTGAATTCATTTTTAAACAAGACAAAGCAGAGGAAGCACTATGGGGTTTGCTCATAGCAAGAGCTCTAGAGCCTGTGTGCTGAAAGCACACGCTGACATTCAAACAGGGAACATCACCTTGAAAGGACTCAATGACTCTTTCAATGTTTTCCTTACATTACAGCGAGTGATTTTCATCAATTTTGTTCCGCTATGATTGTGCAGAAACTCTACGGGGCACAGTGACAGCTGGCAGAGCTCTCAATGCGCTGCCATGCTGAAACCAGCACTGCTCTGGGGCACGTGAATCCACCACAGCCCACAGTGTTTGACCCATGTATGTAGGGCAACTTGACCTGTAGGCCCCTTGGCTCCTTTCGACCACAGAATACAGTTTGCCCAAGCTGACTATGCTGAGGATTGCTCAGAAGCTGCAGGTCTCTGTCCCAGTGCGCAGTGAGCACAACCAAATCCTGTCTTTGCGCCTTCTGGATGAACAGCGGCATGAGGGCTGAACAAAAACACAAGGGTTGAAAAGCAGCACAAAGGTTTATTGTCCAGCAGCACAGAAAGGAAGGAGGACCTACAAGCTGGATGCAAGGAAGGAAGAACAACCACAGGAGCCCTCTAGATGTCTTGAAGCCTCTTGCCACAGCCAGTGGTTGCTGCTGCACCGAGGGGAGCAGGGGCTGCTCTGAGGCATAGGAACTGCGCCCTTAGCAAACACTGAATGATGGTCTTGGAGGTCTGTTCCAACCTTAATGATTCTATGACTGATAAGCAGGTTCTTACTCAAAGTTGCCGCCAAACAAGATGGAAGCAGAGACCAAAGTCAGGCTCAGGACATGAGCTGCCTGCGTATGGCACAGCCCTCAGGAGCACAGACAGACAGGTAAGGCAACAAGTGGGTTCATCAGACACAAACATCTCCATGAAAAGGAAGGAATAACTTGCTTATCCTATGCTGCTCCTTTCATCCTGCTTTTTCAGAGAGCCAAAGCTGGGAATAAAGAAGAAGAGGTAATAAAGAGGAAGAGCTGATGAAACAGGCCAACCATCCAAAATGATGAGGTCTGAGTGGGAGTCAAATCCTTAGAGTCAGCAACAAAACTCTGAGGGAAAAACTCTACTTGATGTTTCAAGAGCAGAGGTGAAACAAGTACCCAGAGAAAGCTACACATACAAAGGAGACATTAAAAGACACTCTGATGAAGTATCTGCAAATACCCCTCAACAGCAGCTTCTCAGGGAAGGCTTGAAAGCTCTGCTTGAAAAGAAAGGCAGGGCACAGTTGCAGGGCCCTGACCATCCTGCACCTCGGCGCACTGATGGGGCAGGACACATGGAGTCCCTAAGGACCAGCACCACAGGCAGCCACCCCAGCATGAGCAGCTCACTGTCAGCCCGTTTCGCAGTCCATCCAAAAGGGCAGGTCACTTCTTTAGCAACAGCCCTTCCCTTCTCCACGAGCACATTGTGTGTTTGTGTCCTGGGCATTAGTGCAGAGGAAGTCAAGATAACCAAACACAAGCAGGGTCAAGGTTGGTTGGTTTGTTTTCTCCTGCTAGTCACAGAAACACAGAACATCAGGGATTGGAAGGGACCTTGAAAGATCATCTGGTCTAATCCCCCTGACAGTGCAGGATCACCTAGACCAACTCACATATCCCCATCCAGGCAGGCATTAAACATCTTCAGATGAGACTCCACAATCCCCCTGGGCTGCCCATTCCAGTGCTCTGTCACCCTCACTGGGAAGAAGTTCTTTCTCATATTTATATGGAACCACCTATGTTCCAGCTCACACTGATTGCCCCTTGTCCTATCACTAGATGACATTGAGAAGAGCCTGGCTCCATCCTCCTGACACCCACCTGTCTCGTATTTATAAACATTAATGAGGTCACCCCTCAGTCTCCTCTTCTCCAAGCTAAAGAGATGCAGCTCCCTCAGCCTTTCCTCACAAGGGAGGTGCTACACTGCCTTCATCATCCTCGTTGCTCTGCGCTGGACTCTCTCCAGCAGTTCTGAGCTACTCATGAGCTGAGAGGCCCAGAACAGGACACAAGATTCCAGATGCAGTCTCACCAGGGCAGAGTAGAGGGGGAGGAGAACCTCTCTGGATCTGTTAACCACCCCAGGATGCTGTTGGCTGCCTTGGCCACAAGGGCACATTGCTGGCTCATGGTCATCCTGCTGTCCACCAGGACCCCCAGGTCCCTTTCTCCTACA
>JAOXOE010026892.1:0-20110 GCA_028565055.1 Phoeniculus purpureus
CAGTGAGGGTGACAGAGCACTGGAACAGGCTGCCCAGGGGAGTTGTGGAGTCTCCTTCACTGGAGACATTTAAGACCGACCTGGATATATTCCTGACTGACTTGGTCTAGGTGATCCTGCTGTGGCAGGGGGATTGGACCAGATGACCTTTTGAGGTCCCTTCCCTAATGATTCTATGATTCTAAGTAATGTCAATGAAGGAAAAAGGTGCAAAGAATGGTAAGGAGCATTTTATGATTATTTTACTTTGGCTATCTTGGTTTCTTAAGCTTTTTTGATCTACATACAAGAGAGGAATCTTTTCTTTGCTCTGAATCTAAACCTTATCTCCTGAGCAACAGCATCCACTCAGTCTTCTTTCATCTCCTGAGGTTGCCTTTTAGGAAACCTTCAGTCACATTTATGATGGCCTTTCTTTATGTTGGTCTTTCACATTTATGTTGGTCTTACAATTACATTTATGTTGAAAGGACAACCAAGGATACGTATATTTTGACATCAGGACAGATTTTCTCACAATAAAAGCAAACGCTCCAGCAAGGACCCAGGGAGGAGATGTCCATCCTTGTAGATAGTCAGAAGGTCTCTGGACAAGGCCTTCAACATCCTGATTCATGTTTGGGGTTATCCCTGCTTTAAGCTGGAAGATAGAGACCTTAAAGGGTTTACTGGTGCTTCGACCTCAGATTTTAATATTTCAGTGATTGTAAACCTACACGTGATCAGCCATCCCTTCATGTACTATCTACTGCAGGTAAAAATCAGCACTTACTTGCCTTTGACTAGCCATTATTGGGTAAAGCATCATCCACCACTTTCATTTTTTCATTATAGGGTTATGATTTTTCCTTATAACTTTATGCTCACTGCCTTCTGTCCAACTGCATCTGGAAGCAAAATGCAGAAATTGCAGCTATCGGGTCTAATCCTTCCTCTCAGCATCTCAAAGGAGACACATTAGTGGTGGTTTCTCTAGTAACCTCAGCTGCATGTTCTTTTCATTTTCAAAGGAAAATTTGACCCCTGTTTAAAATATAACTGCATACACCAAGTGAGACACGTGTCAGGGTCAAATCTTCTAGAAGAAATACTCACCGATCAAAAAAGACTCATCCCTTTCTCCCAGGGCATTTTAATGCCATTCTTTCCTGTTTAATATGAGTAGAATAGTAGTTTGTTTTCTGCTATCCCCCATTAACACAGATCAGAGGCACCAGTTGCTTACGTTCCACTTACTACTTCCCAGTTGGTCTCCCAACGAATAGCACCAACACTGAAAAAAGCCTGTGTAAGTAGCAGCCTCTCCTCTTGTGCTGTTTGTAACAGACCATTAGCTAAGCACAGATGCAAGTCCCTCTGGAGCGCTTGCACTCATGGTTTAGAGTCCCAGGGGATTTGCTTTCTTCTGGGTAGTGGTCATTCTGGTATAAAAGGGTTGTATAAAGACTCTGTATTGGCATCAACTGTATAGGGATGTCATCTAGCCCTGGAGAAGTCCTTTCAGGATGCTATGGCCATGCTTGCCTTCTGCAAAGTACGTAGAGTCCATCATGAGCTTACACCACTGCATCTCAGAGAAGAAAAGCCATATGAAAACTTAAGGAGAGAAACAGCTTAGCAGTGGGACTCCACTGCATGGCTACAAGCACCACTCTGGACATAAGCGCTCACCTTTTGCCAGCGCTGCAGATCCTAAAGAGATTGTGCTCAGGCGTTGCTGCAGCAGAGGTGCTGTTTTACTTAGCAGGGGACAAAACGAGAGCCAGGCCCCAGACAGCACTTCTCACACCACTAGAACCAAGCTGTTATTACTATTAGCAAATAACTATCCCAACCATATTCCTGTTAGCCATTTTCACCCTCACACTTCCACAGTTAAATGACCAGAGCAAGAGCTGAGAAACAAACTCCAGCTCTTTACTCGGAAATGTTTAGGCTGATTTTGTGTTGGAATCTGAACTTGGAAATCAGTTACAAGGGGCTGCTGTGCAATTTCACTGCAATTCAGCCCTTTTATTGACCTGACCAATCTGATAATAACTATCTCTACAACTACAGTTTGACTGAAGCTTCGTAAGCCTAAGATGAAGACTGGTAGCTCCGTGTTCTTTATCACTGACGTTATAGCCTTTAGCTTCATTTTGAAAAAAAAAACATAGACAAGGAAAATTATACCAAAAGTGTTGAAGTAGAACATATTCAGGATGCATTTTCTGTCTGATATAGAATCCTCCTCAAAACCAGTAGTAGTTCTTGAAGTATTTTCATTTTTGAGAACTGCATTTTCAATGGAAAATGGTATTGCTGAAATTTTTTTAGGAAGCTTTCCCCAGTTTTGAAGCCCGTGATGGAACAGGATGATGAGCCATCAGTTTTAAACTCTCTCATGTGGAAGATCAAGCTGCACACAGAGGCCCTCTGGCAGAATCTGTTTTGTACTAAAACTGTGCTTAAGCTGAACAAGGAAGTAGACAAGGTGACAATAAATAATGATTTATTGCTGTCCAGCTGCTCCTCTATGCTCACAAGCAGCCTGCAGCAGGGAAGCATCACTCATCAGCTCACTGGCAAATGAATTGATCTGCAGATCATAGCAGTGATGAGGTCTTGAGGTTGCAACAGCTTTTTGAAGGTGGAGGCAACCATAATCTATGCTGATAAAGCCAACAAACTTGGGACCAAGGGCTTTTGTTTTCTTTCCTCTGATGCCAAGGAGAGGAGTGTGCCTAGGTCTGCACAGAGTGTTCCTGCTGAACAATGTCAGACACACGCCAATTTGGAGGTCTGCCAGTCCAGGGCCACCTCACTGAACTCACACTGTGAGGCAGAAGGAACACATAAAGACCAGACCTAGGTTATCACAGTCTTCCCAGAGAAGGCCAAAGCAACCATTTGTCATGATTATGTTCATTCTCTATTCTTATTTCTGTGCTCCCTAGAAAATAAAGTAATGCCTGCTAAAAATAAGTGGAGGGAAAGTACAACTTGAGTACCTGAGACTGGCTAAACTGATAGAGATGGATAACGAACATGGCTGGCCTAACTCCTATTCTACCTTTATGAATGCTGTTTAACTTACTGCTTAAACTATCAGAGCCTTGATTTATTACTTGCCACAGTGTAAAAAGGTTTTCATTGCTTGGCACCTCTCTTTTGTCAAAAAGGCTGACAAGAGCATCCACGTGTGATGCTTCTCTGTGCATATCTTGTACAGCTGGAACTGACACTCACTCCTGAAAACTCAATTCTAAGCAGTCTAGTCATCTCAGCAAGGTTCTTGCTAGACTGAGACTAATGTCACACTAGAGTCTCTGGGCCTAATATCAAAACATAGTTTGCATGTGGAAGGTTGGAATGAGAAGACACATAGGCAGAAGAGGATCAGAGAATAGTTAAAAGGGGAAGGGAAATATCCAAAGCCAATGAAAAATTTGAAGATGAGAAGGCAGAGCCACTATTATTTTATTTTTCTATAGTGTTTCCCTTTTAAAGAACCCTTAGGTGCTGCTTTCTACCCTTGTCTGATTTTGCTCACTTCTCTTTAGTAAAGAAGTTTGATCAGGTTTGGCTCCCCACTGTACGCTCAAATACACCAGGGAAAGTAAGAGCTCGCTGGCAAAGAGCCTACAGCTAAAATAAGCCAACAAGGTCAAAGACCTGGGAAAAACCTCATCTGGTCAGGACATGATCTCAAACACATCCAAACACACAAACCCCAGATTTTACATTCTCATCCAGCTGTTGCCCCCACTTCCATCACAGAACTCTGTGGTACCTGAAGACAGGCAGTGACAAAGGTCATTCTTCCCTCTGACACAGAGGGCCCAGGTATTGCAGCAAACGTTCAGCTTGTGCTCTGCAAGCATCAACCTGCTGGCTGAGCCCTCACCACAATCAACAATTGTGTGTTGGCTCCACAGTTCTGGTCCTGCGATCGTGCACACACTGAACAATCACTGACACCGTAACTCCAGATTGTCACAATTCAATCTTGACTTGACATTCAATAACAAACTCATTCATGCTGTGTCCTGGCATATGCAGCTGCAGTCAAACCCACCTGTGAGGATGGATTCAGGATGTCAAAATACATCCTGTGAAACAAGCCAACTTGGACTACTTAATCAAAGTTTTCCCACTGAGGACACAACCTCTGCAGACAACTCCTGATTCACAATCTCAGCAAATGACAAGAGCAAGAAGGGAAAATGATGCCCCCAGATAATTCAAGTACGTAGTCCCATAAACAGACAGAGTTGTGATCATCAGCCCATAGAGAAAGGTGGTTGGCTGTGCCAGGTTAACACAAAACCCAGGAAAAGACAAGCAGAGTGGCCACCGGTGGAGGCATGTGCCATAATAGTGTTATCTTGGATCTGATGGTTTACACCAGCAGCATTTGATTAGCTGCTTCCTTGTTGACACTAGATCTGTTTGAGTTGTTACAGAACAGCAGTGGATACTGGAGATTCCTCGTTATAACAGCTGAAACCAGTACAAACAAGGAAGCTAGAATGGCATCACTATGTGCAGCGCACACCACAGGCCTGCCCCCTCACCCTACAGGGAAAGCCTTAGATGCTGCCCTCCTCACAAAAGAAGGTGCAGAACAGCAGGTCCAGGAGCTGCAGTCAGTCTGCATAGGTAAGGAAGAAAATCAAAGAACAGCCTCAGCCATACTATCAAACAGTCCTTTCCTCAAGGGACATCACCAGAAGGAATCCAAGTGAGCTAGGCAATAGGTCAACCTGGCTCTGACAACAACTGACCTGCTCCCCTTGGCAGCATTGTTTGTCCTCTACTGTCTGATCTCTTCAGTGTTCAGGCTGCCTCCTGATGTCCATTTTCCTGCTAGAAACAGATCTCACTTTCTGGGGACCAGCAAAGAAAGCTTTGCTAAGATTCCAAACTATTTTATCTGTATTATTTGCTTCCTGTTTCAGGAGTAGGTTTGAAAGAATTAATCGCTCACCAAGGTCAGAGGAACTGCTCAGTTTTAACTTACTGGCCCTGCTAGTCAAACCCATAGAGCATCTCTGCTTATAGGATACACATTGTCTGTAGTCAAGCATGGAAGTACCAAAAGACGAGATTTTCCTTGATCTACCACTGTCAATGCACCTCTGCCAACACCACAGTGCCACTCCCGATGTTCATTAGGGGTCAGTGTTATAAAACTCCAACAAGACCTTTGAGGGAAACAGACTTGAAAATTCACAGTAGTTTCCTGTTCTGTGCCAAAAATCAAGGGCTTTCCTGAGGCCAGAGTGAACACAAACGCAGTGCATGGCAAAGTCATCACGGGGTTTCATCTACTGATGGATCAGAACTGCCACACCAAGTTTAGAGCCCCACAGGGAACAAATCCCTGGGGCTGGTGACCGACAGGTCTCCCATGCATACAGCACCTGAAGGGTGACAACAGAAGTCTGTTTTCGGTTGTGCTGAGAAACCTCTGTCTGAACTTTGTAGTAAAGCTGCTACATTCCTACCAAATGTGAGCAACTTAGGAAATCAGATATTTCTAAACAATTCTCCCTGCATTCTTAAAAACTCCCAGTAAATATCTGGGAAAACCATGAGCTGAAACCCTGAGGCTGTAGGTACACTAAGACCTAAGTACTCAGGTGAAGCTCCACCTTGTTAGGTCTTCTTACAGTCCATGAAACTCAGCTGAACATTTCTGGTATTTTCAATCATTGTGCAATCCATGGTAACCAGCTTTGAAAAGCAATTATAGGAAAAATCAATTTTCAGCTGCCACCTACATTCCCTGCTGCTGGATGTCCTCAGACACAGCCTACTGAGAGCTCATCTGGGTAGATGTGAGGCTGTCTTTTTTTTCCCCCCCAATTATTCAAAACATCTGTCTAGGAGACTTTGACGTATGAACTACAATGAGCTTGAAGCTTCACTGTATGATACTTGTTAGAGAAGTGAAGTATAAAGTTTAAAACCTCATTTCTCATTGCCATCTTCTGGTCAGAATGGTGTAGTGGTTTTTTTGCTAAAACAAGCTGCCATCTAAGGCACAGAGAAGCAAGATGGGGCACAAGTGCCACTCTGGTTTGGCTGCAGCAATGTGCTGCTGTGCAGCAAGGGTATGAAACCAGCTATGAAGTGACTTTCTATCTCCTTAATCTTTCTTTCCTTAGACTTTCTATCTCTTCATCTCCCTTTGCAGTCACCTGTGCAAAGGAAGGCTCCTTCATTTAAGCTGAAAATAATTCTTACTGCATCACTGTGGATGAGCACTGCTCAAAAATCAGCTTTCCTAGCATATTCCCATCCTGAATAGAGCATCCCAAGCAGCTTCGCCCACAGCTCGTTTAGCAAAACCACTCCCCTGGATCTCTAGAAAAGGAGTCAATCCTCGTCCACAGCTCATTTAACAAAATCATTCCCCCAGATTTCTAGAAAAGAAGTCAATCCACAGTGCTTTTATCCAGCTCTCCTGACTAACCGGAGGACAAAGAAGTCTGGAAGCCCTATACTGGCCTATACTTTTGTCAGGGAGCACTTGCCCTGTGGCCATGAGTCACACCACAATAGGGAAGCAGTTTAATATTTACACATCACACCTCTCAAATCTATAATAATTTTGACGATTTTTGGCTAACCCCCAAGCTTTTCTCTTTAGCCTTTAGTTAAACAAGCTGGAGGGTTTAACTGAGCATTTAAAACAGAACAAGAAAAGAGCAATGGACTTAAATAAGTTTAACCAGAGAGAATAAAACATGGGAGAAAGGAGGAAAACCACAAAACACCATAGCAGCAGGTATTTGCAATAACCAAGCACCCCGCTCCTCTTGCGGAAACACACCCAAGTCAAGGAGCGGGACGGTGCCGCAGAGCTGCGGCAGGTGCACTGGGATGGTCTGTAAGAGCTCCACAGAGCAGCACAGCGTGGGCATTTTGCAAACACTTGTGACAGGATCCACACCATTAACACTCAACTTCACCTTTCACACTCAACACCCTTCACACTGCCCCATTTTCTCTGTGCTCTCTGGAAATGGTTCAAGAGTCCTTCCTTCCTCTGAAGCACCAGCACACGCAGGCAATGACAGGGCTGCTCATGCAGATGTCCAACCCCTGGGTTATTTGTGTGTTACTGTGATAGTGCTGATAGTCTTGGATAGTCTCAGCCTGGCTGCTCATTTCCATTGGTCATTTGGAGATTGCTTATTTCCACCCCTCGTTAGGGATAAGACAAATTTTCACTCCATTTCTGAGTCTTGGATTTGAGTGATATCCAAAAGGAAGCAGCTTGATAAACTCCTACTCCTTTCAGATTAATTCGTAATTGTTTAAACTGTTTAGTAGCCAAAGAGATGGATGATGTGAAGGTAGCTGCATTTGTTCATAGATTGTATCTATGTTAATTATTTTGGAAAACCATTAGGGTGTTGAAACCGAGTTGCATCCACAATCAGATCAGGCCTCATGCTGTACATATTTACACAGCTATAAATCCTCAGTTCGACTTTTTTACTCACCAGTGGCTCTGCTTTTCTGGATAAGCATTGGCATCCAAGTCCCATAAAACAAATACTTGTGATAGGATCCACACCGTTAACACTCAGAGTGTGAAAATATGCAGCAGCTCTTTCATGAACATCTCAAACAAAGTCTGTTTGAGATTCGGAAGCAAGGTGGAAGTCTCAAAGCCAGTCACAGAATCATTGAGGTTGGAAAAGAACTCTAAGATCATTAAGTCCAGCCTATGAACCTAAATCACTACAACCTAGACCACAGCATTAAACGCCACATCCAGTATTTTCTTAAATGCCTCCAGGGATGGGGACTCCACCACCTCACTGGGCAGTCCATTTCAATGTCTAATCACCCTTTCCATCAGGAAGTGCTTCCTAACATCCAACCTAAACGTACCCTGGTGCAGCTTCAGGCACTGCCCTCTCATCCTGTTGCTAGTTGCCTGGGAGAAGAGCCTGACCCCCACCTGTCTACAAGTTCCTTTCAGGTAGTTATAGAGTCATAAGTTCCCCCCCATGTCTCATCTTCTTCAGGCTAAACACTCCCAGCTCACTCAGCCTCTCTTCATAAGACTTTCCAGTGTTACTGGTCAAAACATTCAAACCACATCTCGGCCACATCTGCAATGTGCATTTGTATCTAGAAAAAGCTGGTTTTTAAATCACAGTCCTAGAATCACAGAATACTAGGCTGGAGGAGACTTCAAGGATCATCTAGTTCAACCTTTCTTGGCAAAAACGTCATCTAAAGGAGATGACCCAGCACCTTCCTTGGCCTGCCGAATCTTAAAAATCTTAAAAATGTCTAATATTGGGGAATTCATCATTTTCCCAGGGAGATTATTTCAGTGGCTGTTTGCACTGTGAAAGATTTCCTCTTGGACCTTGAATTACTCACACTAGAGAAGAGGAACAGGTTATGTCACACATATGCTCCTTTAGTTGTAGAGCCCACTGAGTCTGAAAAGCTAATACCAACAAGAAATGTCTTTGAAGAGACCAAGTAGTAGTGACAGACTCAGCCAGGAGTTAATGAGGAGGGTGTTTTCCTATTTATTCCCTGAGCAAGAGAACCCTGTTTTTCTTGTTTAGCCCTGCCATGGTAAGCTAGTTAATGGAGCGTTCACAGTGGAAAGATAATCGGCACCAATTAATAAAGGGAAGATGGCTCATGTAGCAGCACACACAGGAGGACACCTTGGCACATGACTGCTTATGAACCACTTGTTTGCTCTCAAATTTTTCTCTGGAATCTGCTTCTTCCACTGTATTTGCAGGTTTAGGCTCTGCTACTTGAGCTGTGTACAGAATTGCTGTAAGACCAAATTTCAAGCACTTAATAGGTCTATTATTCCTCATCCAGTGGAACAGCTGCAGCTCTGAGGAAGTCTATGAGGCTCTGCTGAATTTATGCAAATGAAACGCATTTACAGGAGGGAAAGGCATCACACAGAACCATTTAGGTTTGCACTGTCTTAGCAACAGCCTGATCCTTGTATCTGCAGTTTGTGGTTGCAGAGCATTTCATGCTGAAGATGTCAAGCATACCCTTTACAAACTGTGTAGGGGCCACCAGATATGTGCAGGTGGCCTGCAGAAAATACTCTATTGCTGTACAATTCCAACTTCCAGCTAGTAAAAGTTCAAGAAAAAAAGTGAGGATTTGACAGAGAGAGTGGAAGAGACGTGTCCCTGCCCATGGCAGGGGATTGGAGCTGGATGATCTCTGAGCTTCCTTCCAACATAAACCATTCTATGCTTCCCACATGTGAACTACTACCAAAGCCAAGAAGACACACTGAAACCCAGCATTTGTCGCTTTCCCTTGAGAACTGCAGTCTTCAGCCTTTTTCTCAAATCTCAGACCATTTTAATCTGCTTCTTCTGAACACTTAAACATGAGGATTTGAGCAGCATAAGGAATGCGTGGCAGCTGAGGCAAGGGAGATGCTGGCTCTGCAGCCTCTATTGTTTGCACAGCAAAGGCTGTAGTTTTGTCTCAAAACACAATAGACTGCTTTGAAGGGATTTTCCCCTGAAGCTTCCCTTATTTAAGTTGTATGACAAAGCACACTGAAACCAAAACTAGGCTTTCAAACCACAGCTCTTCCAAGAAGTACAAACTTGGCCAACACATCCTGCAATCACTGGGTTCTGTTCTTACTCCAACACCAAGTCTTTCCCCACTGGAATTAATTCAAATGCCAAAACCATCTTCAAGTAAGACATGAAGTCTATTTCTTCTGAGGTTTCTGGAAGAAGACTTGCTTAGGCTGGTTTGGAAGAGTCATGGGTAGCTTTGAAATCAGAATTGCTTATGTCACTTCTACACATGCACCATGGGGGCCTTATCTCCTCACACAGCATGCAGAGGTTTTGTTTGGGTAGAACTAGAATGGTTAGCAGAATTAACCAGTCAATTGGCTTCTGCTAAGTTTACATCCCAGTGCTTTCATATCACATTATCTGATAGTCTCAACAGAATCGGTTCTCTCAACATAGTGAAAACCTAGACACTACCCTCTGTTCCAGGGAGGTTTTACTCTTGTGGTTCACTTGATCACAGCACATGTTTCATAGTCATGAGTAACCTGTGTGATGGCCAGTAATGGGTGTAAGCTGGAACATAAGAGGTTCCACATAAATATGAGAAGGAACTTCTTCACAGTGAGGGTGAGAGAGCACTGGAATTGGGGGTTGTGGTGTCTCCTTCTCCGGAGACATTTAAAACCCATCTGGATATGTTCCTGTGACTTGGTCTAGGTGATCCTGCTGTGGCAGTGAGATTGCACTACATGATCTTTCAAGGTCCCTTCCAATCCCTAAAGTTCTGTGATTCTGTGTCAGGTCCACCACTCAATCACAAGTCCATCTGTATGTTGGGTCTCTCCCTAGATGTCCCAACATACTTACTCTTGCTTAAGCACAGTTCTTAATACGGTGTCTGGGATCAAGACACCTTCACTTGGCTTTTCCATATCACGTAAGTTGCTCTTCTAGCAGAGGTAGTTCTTAGTCTCTGTATTTCTGGTTGAGATTGACAGCAAAAACTTTATATACACCTGCAGTTTTGCACATATCTAACACACATGCACATGGTGTATGACATTGCAAATACTCATCTGAACAGTACCATTTGCATAAATAGTACAACATCTGTGTCATCCAATGATAGGACAAGGGGCAATGGGTGTAAGCTGGAACACAGGAGGTTCCACATCAATATGTGAAAGAACTTCTTCACAGTGAGGGTGACAGAGCACTGGAATGGGTTGCCCAGAGAGGGTGTGGAGTTGTCTTCTCAGGAGATGCCTGGACACAGGCTGCCCAGGGGGGTCGTGGAGTCTCCTTCTCTGGAGACATTGAAAACCCACCTGGATATGCTCCTGTGCGACTTGGTGTCGGTGATCCTGCTCTGGCAGAGGGATTGGACTAGATGACCTTTCAAGATCCCTTCTAATTCCTGATGTTGTGTGATTCTGTGAAATATATTTGACAGCATGTACGTGAACAGGGCTGAAGTCCATTCTGCATGATAGTCTACAGAGCACTATTTAAATATCACAGGTACTTGTGCTACTACAACGTATCCATTGCGCCATCGGCTCACACCTAATTGACCTGAGGTTTTTCCTTATGAGTAGTCAAAACCCAAATGATAGAATTATCTAGTCTGAGCTACACCAGTGATATTTTCCTAATGTTGAATGGCCTCAAAAGTCTACCTGCCAAGTGGAAGAGTAATTGTACCAGTTGTACCAAGGACACTACCTGCAAAGCCAAGCAAGTTCCTAGATTCAAGAGGAAGTAGCAAAGAAAACCAAAGTAATCTGGGGAGCACACACTGCTTGTCTTAGACCTTACTGTTAGTAAGGTTTGCAGCACAGAAGCAATGACAACTTAGTGCTGGATACTAGTAGCTCCTGAAAGACACTGCTAATACTACTTGGGTCAGGCCTAAGCCATGTCAGGTGAGATCATGGCCCTGCTGTCCCAGGTGCTCTGCAAACTTTTCATCAAGCATGGTGCCCACCATGGTCCCACTAACAGCCTATCCCAATATTAATTCACTGAATCCAGTAATTCCAAAAAGAGTTTTGGGAGGGACTCAAATTCATTATCTCCCTTCACCCTCTCAGAACTAGTCATGCAAACAGAGTTCCCAACATTCACTAGAGTTCCACCTGCCTCAAACATTAGCAAAACCTAGCCAGATAAAGGCTAAGCTTGAAGAATAATAACAATAAAGAGATCAAGTTCCTCCTGGACTAATGAATAGGTGGGGGTTTTTTCAACAAGCTGGACAGGTACTGTGGCTTTAGCAACTCTCAAGGCATTCACACAAGTAGTCCTTGCTATTTATTCCCAAGAGCAACTATATCTACTATCTGCCAATGTACCTCACCCACCTTCATGTACTGCCAAGTGACAACAGCATCACCTGTAGAACAGGGTCTATAGCTGGCAAGTCCAGAATTCCAGCCCTCTCTGGTATGTGAGCTTATGAAAAGCAAAACAAAGGCATCTGGAGATTGGATATTGCTGTTATTTACGTTACAGCAACACCTGGAAACGTGACCAAGACCGCACAAAGGTAGGTGCTCCATATGCATTGAAAAGATAGTCCTTGCCAAAAAGGGTTTACAATCCTGGCAACAGAGTCTTAGTTAAGGCTATTCCTGTACTACTCACACCTCCAGGGGTCACAGACCTGAAACTCCTTCTGCTGGCACTGGTTTCAGTGGGTGCAGAGACCTGTTAAGGACCATTTGTGCTTTAGGCCCAGCTAAGGAACACAGGAAGGGGATGGTGGACAAGAGCAAGCTACTACATTTCTTGTCATTTCTACTGCTGCTGTTCCTTCTCAAAGCAAGGTCTGCATTGAGTGCAGAAACAGTATGCACCTTAAAACTCTATTGTCACAACAGAGTGCAAATCCTGAAAGCAAAGGCATATTTTTCACGCACTTACCCACTTCAAAGGTTGCCTAGACAATTCCATGACTAAAACACTAGCTGTAAGATCTTCAGCCACTGCACAGAGGTCTTCTGCACCCAATGCATAAAACATATTTGCAATAACTAACTGTCAGCACAGGAAACCCAGCAGCCTCCTACAACAGAACTTATATTCAAACTCCAAGAACCAGCCTGAGCTTTATTAGGACACCAGGCCAATGAGCAAAGGACTCAGGTGAGGTTGATCAGAGCAGCTACAGGCTATTATTCCCATCAGGGCCTCAAGCCATATGTAGAAGTATCATGCTCAAGACTGCAATAGCTCATTTGTCAGTAGCGTCACTAGTTGCTGCAAGTTACGAAATTAGTCTGAAGTCCTGAAGAGTTTCAGCAGCCTGCTGCTTGCTTGTCACCCATCCCTTAGCACATTAATCCATCTTAGGAGGCTTATGCAGCTGTGTCTTGATCAAGTGATCAGTTGCCTCTGTAAGACAAGTAGAAAGCTCAAAGAAATTAGTAGAATGTTCCTTTCCTTCAATTTGAGTGAGCTCTGAATCATGCAACTACACATCAGCAGGGACACAGTGCTGAAGAAACCATTCCCACTGTTCATCTGGCTGTTGGGTTAAAGGCTTCTTTTGCCATTGCTTTCCTCTCCAGAGTCCCCATTCCAGTAGTAACACCCATGTTGCCCATTATCCCAATCACTAGCACTGTTCCAGCTGTCTCTCAGTGAATTAGGGGAAACAGGTCTGATTAATTTGATTTTCAAATCATTTACACAAAGTTGTATATATTGTTCTGGTTGAGTCCAGCTGGGATTCGTTCATATTTTTCAATGCAAAATGAGATCAGAGGTCAATTTTCAGATTTGTTGGTGAAATGCCCCACGGAGATGCACTAAGTACAGAGGTCACTCTACCTACATTCCAGTTAGATGTTGTTTGGGCAGTGAAATTGTAGTTCAGGTAAAGGCAAGACAATGTATTTAATTTTTTTTTTTAACAAAACAATGCTCTTGGTTCTGGAAATTACAAAAAGGGTTGGAACCCGAGGGAAGAATGTTCATGAAGGCACTGCCAGAGCAAAGCAAATCTGACTGCGTGCCAAGAAATGTTCAGCTTTTGGAGAACCTACTCCACAGGTCACCTTTCATGTGGGACAGGATCTGCACCTCCAGCAGCCTGACACACGTAGAGACAGCAACGACACACTACTGGTGAGCTGGCACAGATGTCTCTGCGTGTGTGTATGCATATGCGTGTGCACAACAGCTTGCCATGGTTGTGCTCCCTTTTCCTCCAGGGAAACAACTCCTTCAGACATTTCCCGAAAGAACTTAAAGAGTGGGCAAAGGGGGAACAAATGCTGGGCAAAGCAACCAAAAGCCATTTAATCTCAAAGATGTGTGGCAGAATACGGACCTGGCTTGCAGAAGGTTGTTTTCTTTGTTTAATTTCTTTCTTTCCCATTAAAAGAAGCACTGAGAACTTTTAGTCTGGTGTTTCTTGCTTCCTCCTTGGTAGGACAGTTTCCCTGCTCCTTCAGTATACTTACATCACTAATTTTTTTAGTGCTTTGAAGCCTGGGATGATGACTTTCATGTGGCCTTCTATTTTACCAGCTGAAAAGCCAAGTCAGAACTCTTGTGTTTGATTCACTATAATCAGTAAACACAGTCCAAGAGCTGTAACAGCTAAAACATGTGAACTATGTACAGAAATGTCCTACAGGAGAAGTCAGAGGGAAGATGCTGTACAGCGTATTTCCTACTGGTAAATGTGAGTGCTGTATCCAGCAGCCTGAGGGCTGACAGCTGAACTGCTGGCACCACTGTCTCTCAGAAAGGCTGATCCTATTTAATTATATTCCTTTTGCTTGTTGTATTGTCTGTGTCAGTCTTGCTAGGGGTTCTCTGGTGTTTATCTTTTTGTTACGTGTACAGAGAGCTCTTCGCAGAATGGGACTGAGCTTCTCTGAGAGGCTCCAGCCTGCCTGACTAACCACATCACCACACTCACATCAGTAGTCTCCACTCTAGCTCTTTTGCAAGAGAAGATGCATGGGAGAACTGCCATGGAAGGCCTAGGTCAGAGAAGGAAAGCTCTAGAAGCAGTTGGAAAGTGAGGACATGACAAATAGCCATGAACCGCTTCCAGAAACGTCGCAGGAGATTGTTGCCTTATCCGGTGCCTCTCGCTTCTGCCAGCCTGTTTCTGTCTCAGCCCTGAACGTGTTCGTCTCAGTATGTGCAGCTACCTTGGTAATTTTTAACTCACAGCATTAATTGAATTGTTATTGGATGTAATTCATTAGAACTGGAACAAGCCTTTAACAAAGAATTTATCAGCTTCTTTTCTTCTCCCTCCACTGACTCACTGCTCCCCAATGGCTTCGAAACTTGCAACTTGGACATGCTCATACAATCCTTGGCAAGTCCCAGGTACCTGAACTCTGCCTGGAACCTGGTGCCTTACTGGCATGATGCCAGTGTAGGCAGACTGGCCCTCCTTCACCTAAATATGAACAACTGCATGGACCAGGTTTCTTGCTCATGTGTTTTCATCTCTGAGAGCAACAAGACTGGCTCAGGAGAGAACTGCTTGAAGCAGCAGCACTCTCAGATTAATTGAGCTGGAATAATGCAAACACCACAGCAGGACAACAGATGGATTGGGATATGGGCCTGTCTAAAGCTCCTTGATTTCAGTGGGAAAACAGATCCTCAGTACAGTTATCTTCGTGGCACAAACACGGTGGCAGACGGTTTAATACTACACACAAGGAGATGAGAACGACTTCTGGCAGCTCTGGACACGTGTGTGTACAAACACACAGGGGTACACACACATCCACGCTTTTTAGGTGTCTTGTGACATTTTTGAACACAACTACAGCAAGTAGCACAGAATTCTAGCCTGATTGTACCTGGAATGGCAAAAGTCTTCTGAACGGTTTTGAACTTGGCAGTTTTGATTTCATTGGCCATTGTCTTCCTTTATCTGTTCCCCATAGAACAAGTGACTAACTCACCTCAGAGGTCCCTGGGCAGGAAAACTGCTATCCTTGCATCAGCTGGAAACTCTCAGTAATGCTGCCAAAGAAACAAGCAACTTGAAGCCAGGAGCTGCTCATCTTTCAGAGTATGGACCCAGCATAAAGGCTTTGCCTGCCCAGATCAAGTTATTGGTTCAGCATACAGGCTCTGCCCGCTCAGATCAAGCGGATGGTTTTGATCTCATTCCTGTAACTTCTGCTGAGCGTCTCTTGTACAGGAGAGGAGTACAAAGACACCTATAAGGCAGATTTTGACTGAGCTGCTTGTCAACCAAAACATTGTTTTACTCTAAAAGAAAAATTGATGTAGTAAAGCCAAAAATAGAATGACATTTGGAAAACCATTAAAACATTTTTTAAGTTCAATGCTTTCACTGTTTTATTTCCAAGTGATCTTTCCAAATGCAATAATAACAGTCTTCATTATTTTTTTCAAGATGAGTCGGTTTGGGGTTTGGTCTGGAATTCAAAATGTGCCAGAATTTTGACTTCTTCTGAAACATTCAGCTCTGCTGTGGGACAGCCTGAGGCCAAAATCAGTCAAAGACTGGAGAATCATGAGCAATTAGCATTCCCCAGAAGTTATTTCAGTCACTAGCTAAGTTATCTCTTCTGTGTGTATAAAACGGAGCTTCTTTGGGGGGGTTGCATGGAAGAGTCTTGAAATAAACTTGGGAAAAGCCTTCTGTCTTCTTCAAATGCAGATAGAAGAATTCAAGTCCTGGGTCTAGCAACCCCAAACTTATTAATCTAACTCTAGAATACCAGGCAATTGCTATCTCGGAAGAATTATTGCAGCTTGGAAATTAAATTTAAAAGATCCACCACAACAACAGAAAAATCTCAAACCCAAAAGCACGTCAAAGCTTTTCTGTTTAACCTCCAAGCAAGACATGAAATCCAGATGTACTTCACTCCTGGCCTGGCCATTAAGTGTCATAGCTCACTGAAGCTTTGGATGATACCAGAATTAAGCACCTGTTCCATTCTCCTTAGCTGAGCTATGTGCAGCTGTAGGTACCTTGAGAGAAGAGAGATACAGCATGGCATCAGCTCATCTCAAGGATTATTTCCAAGCACAAGGCATAGCACACTCAGACAATTGGACTGAAAAACAAACAGAAGTAGGCTGTTAACTATTTACACTAGCTTTAGAGTTCCCTTTTATAGTATTTTACAAAAATATGCATATTTAATTTTAATTTTTCAAGACTTTTATATATTCATCATCATGGCAAGGTGCTTTGGCACCTGAGATCAGACGAAAAGGAATTAAGAGAGAGCAAATATACGCTGAGAAAGTTCAGTCCTACCCACTTATTTGAGCTAATCATTCTGTCTGTACCCTGCTCAGCAAACAAAAGGTGATCAAAACCATCTGTCCTCCCTGATTTGCCTGGGCAACACAGAGTAGGTAGAGCATGTCACATGCTGGGGGATTAAATTCATTTTTGTGTCTCCTGCCAGCTCACCAGAAGTCCTATTTTGGGAGAACTGGACTCAGGCATGGAACTGTGAAAAAAGGTGACTTAATACTAAATTGCCAAGTTTGGAGTGAGAACAAAAACCTCTGGTTCTTCCATTAGTGGTAATTTCAGTGGACAAAGTGGAACCAACTTGTAACACAAACTGGCAGAAATATTTGAGGTGTCTCCTGTTCTCCATCTCTTGGCCTTGGGTCTCCATCTGTACACATGAGATACTAAGAGTTTTCTGACGCTGGGTGGTTTTGAGAGCATAGAGCTCAAAGCAAGGGGAACAGCAAGGAGGTATTATCAGATGACACAGATGTTTTTGCTGCTGGTCCATGCATAGATAACAGTACCCTTGGAAACAGATACTTATGGCCTTGCCAGCAGTACAGCTGTGCCACAGCTCAGAAGCCTGCCTAGGACTGGGGGCAGGTGCTGAGGCAGCCAGTCCTCACCTTCGCCTCTGTGACTCTGTCACACCAAGTGTGAAGTTACCTGTCTCTAGATGTGTGTCTGGCAGGTTTTGGGGGTGTTTGATTTTACAGCACCCAGCTTGCTTCTAAGGTGACAAGACACAACTCCTGTCCACCATGGCCAACAGTTGTCCTATATCTTAGTGTGTTTTGGCCAGGAAGTGGTGGAACATTTGCTTACTACCAGCTGCTTAAATTCCTTATTCCTTTCCACCCAACAAATATTTCTTCAAGCCAAGCACAAAGAGTTATATTGTACACAGTCTTTGAAAAGGACACTTAATTTTCAAGGAGGGTCCTTCAAGGAGGACAGCACACTTGTAGGCGTTTTGAACCACCAAAAGAAAAGGAAAAAGATAATGCAACGGTGGAGAACTGAAGCATGACTTTTCTGATGTTTGTTTTTTGTGGGGTTTTTTTTCTGTGCCAGCAAATATTCAATAATGTGGAGGATTTGTCTGCAAAGTCTTTCTTTGCTGTTCCTTCCTTTCTTTCCATTTTGTCCTCCTACTCAGCTATAGTAGTTCTTTATTCACCTGATAGTTCATTAAATGCCTCGTTTGCAAAATAAAGTAGCACCAGCACCTGTTAGGTAAAGGAAATCATGGTCAGCATGGTGCTGGAACCTCTCCACAGGATAAAAACACATCAGCAATGTGCTCAGGTGGGAAATTACCCAGGCTGCAGAAGCTGGTGGGTGTTGCAAGATGTGTTTCTCCATTGAGTTGATTATAAACCACTGTGTTTGCAGAAGCAGTACGTAAGCTACAACACGGAGGCTGTGGCTATTCATATTCACTGAATCGCTTATTTTTTGTGAAGTTCAAACACACCCTTTAAATCCCAAGGCTGTACATTGGGTTTCAAGGTCTGTGTTCGTACGGAATTTCCACATGAAGGTCTGATGGTTGCAAGGAAGGCTGGCTGATTCTCTCTGTATCTGTGTCTGCAAAGGCCTAGGAAAATGATGGGCAAGAAGAGGGCAAGGCTTCTACCGTGACTGTGGAAAAGGAAAGGTCCCCTAAAGTCAGGCGTCTGCCAAAAAGCAACTGCAGTTGCTGCTTGACCTCTGCAGATTGCACCAGAGAGGGTAGAGCACAGGCTTGTTGGGTGCTGATGGCTCAGCACTTCAGCGTACTTGGCCTCATGGACTTAAAGATGAAATAGAACCAGGTAGATCCAGTAGGTTATTGCTGTGTCAGAGGTACTAACCATCCTTTACATTTTAATTGCATCTTCCTGAAAAGTCCTGCAAAAAGAACATTGGAAATTCAGGTTGCTGAAGTAACTTATTTAATCAAAAGCAAACTTCCAGATAAAGAGGTTTTTGACCTTTTCCAGAACTTAATTTTTTTATAATTATAAAATATTTTAGCAAAGTTATGTACAGCAGAACTAGGCATCAAATTTTCTTCTGAGTTTCAGCACCACCATGAACCTCCTTCTAAGCAGTGGCCGGTAACAAACTAAGGACAAAGTCATGTTCTCTTATTTCTGAAATGATGGTTGACATCAGATAAGGAGATACAGAGAAAGAAGCTTGTGTTCAATAGTTTTATGGAAAGTCCCAACGAATAAACCAAGAAACCTTTTGCAATCAGCCACTGTTAACGCAGAGATCTTGCTGACACTGGAACAAAACGCTCCCCCTGCTGCCTTCTGGAAGAATTTAATCCTTGGAGCTAACGAGTGGACAAGAGACGGGGTCTAGCTTTTTACCTCCACATCCTCTACCTCAGCTTGGAGCAGGACACTCCTCTTGACAATCACTACACGTCCACCAGCCTGCAGAGCAGCTTTGTGAGGATCAGACTTGTGTCAGCCTGTCTTACTCACTTTCTATTCTCTCCCTCTCAAGAGTCACTCTCGATTTGACTTAATGTCTTCGTCACCAGAAAAAAAGCGAAGTGTGTACACTCAGGTCAGAGCATGAGGCTGGAGACAACTATGTGCAATGGTGAGGAACACTTAATCCCACTCCCAACAGCACAGTCTTCCTCACGCTGCACCCCTCTGCCCCCACAATGCCACAGTTACTGCACTTTAGGCAGGACTGACGAATGAGTGATTTATTTATGGTCATCTGAAGGGACGCTTGGGGTGAAGGATGTAAGAAGTTAGAGGACATGAGGATTTACACTCATGTGATGCTCAGTGGGTTGTCCTTGAGGCTAAGTCCTCAAGCCGTCTGTAGTGCTGGGAGGCTGGTGCTGCAGGTGAGCAGGATCACACCCTGAAGGATAAATGACTTATGATTAATAGTTTTCTAGACATGTGGACAAGGTTTTGGCATGACACTTTCTACAACACAGAGCTGCTTTTTGAGTCCTGTGCTACATACAGGTCCATCAGAGGAAATCCACGTTTATCCCCTTCTCAAGGAGGGTTTCCCAGACCATCAATTCCCAGACCAATCAATTGCAACTAGGAAAGCCAAGGCCTCCTTGGATGAAACCTTGCAAGAGAGGTCAAGGGCAACAGAAAGGGCTTCTTCAAATACACTGCAGGTAAAACTAAACCTGGCATCTGGGCAAGAACAACCCCAGGTACCAGTATAGGTTGGGGACTGACCTGTTTGAGAGCAGTGTAGGAGAAAGGGACCTGGGGGTCCTGGTGGACAGCAGGATGACCATGAGCCAGCAGTGTGCTCTTGT
>JAOXOE010026893.1:0-19525 GCA_028565055.1 Phoeniculus purpureus
TGCACTACGACACTGTGCTGCGCGATGGCGACGGCGACGGCGCCACCTCGCCCCGCCTTGAACGAGGAGGCGGGGTAGATGACGTCAGAGCGCTCGGCTTCGTCGGCCAAACCGGCTCTCGAGCCGAGCGGTGAAGCTGCTCGGTCGCCATCTTGGGTTGTGGCGAATAGTCACTGCCGGGGCTTTGCGGCACCGGCCATCTTGAACGGGGGAGTGACGCGACCACGGCGGCCATCGTTGAGCCGGGCGGCCGTGCGTGCCCTTCGCCTCCCCTGAGCGCAGAGGCGCCAGCCGTCCTCACGAGAGACGAGCCCGGCTGCCCCAGCCAACAGCGCTGTGCGAATCTCTCCGCCCCGCCCCCTGCCGCGCGGAAGCCGCCAACCAGCGCGCGGGGAGCGGCGCCCCGCCCCGTAGCACGCGGGTGACAGGTGGGCGGGGCCGGGGGAAGGACGGCGGGTCGCGGCGGAACACGGCCGCCGGTAGCCGCTCGCCTCTCTGTGTCCCCACCGCCCGGGCCTCCGCGCCCCACACTCACCGTTTCGACATGGCGGCCGCCGCGGCGGGGCTCCGCGCCTCCTACCACCGCCTGCTCGACCGCATCGAGCTCATGCTGCCGCCACGGTTCCGGCCCTTCTACAACCACCCGGCAGGTAACGGCGCTGGGGGCCCGCGGAGGAAACAGCGGGCGGCGAGGAGCCGGAGGAGGTGCCAGAGCCAGGGGTAGCGGGGTTCGCCGGGGTGGGGAGCGGGAGAAGAGGGGTGAGATGTTTCTCCTGGGGCGCGGAGTCGCACTGCTGTCGCTGCGACTTGGCAGAGCTGCCGAGTTGAGGGGTCCTGCTCGCTAAGGAAAAGCTCTTCCTCGGGAATTAAACAAGAAACCCCACGGTAACCCAGACACGATACTGACGGTTACTGCCGCCTCCGGCAGGGCGCCCGTCCGCTCGGCAGTTGCGTTACTGTCCGGCTTGAACGCGGGAGCGGCTGGGCTGCCCGGTTCCTGTGCAGGGAAGGTGCCCGTTCCCGAAGGGGCTCTGCAGGCTTCAGCCGCTTCTTCCGAGTGGGGGTGCTGAAAAAATAACGTGGAGAGGGAGGCCGCTGCGAGGTTTCTTGCTCTGGTGGTCTAAGTGACCGGTGCCCAGAGCTTTGCTTTGTGCCTTTGCGAGCTGCCACAGCCAGCGCTCCTGCCAAAGATAACTCGTGCCCTTCATGAATCGACTCTGGGGCTGAACGGCTTCTGTGGTAAAGGAAGGGCTTGAGCTTCCGCGAAACGAGCTGCCCTTGCCTGACCTAAAGCTTAGCTTTATTTGAGCAAACGTGGGGGTATAACCTTCTTGTAAAGGGATCTGCTTCCGTGCCATTTAGGCGATGTTTGTCATGCAAACAAATGGCATAGGGTAGTTAAAGGGAGTGCTTGATAAAATCCTAACAGTCTGTAGGCTGCTGGCGCCCTGTTTTGTTGCAGTGTGATACTCATCCTTGACTTTTCACCCACCTACAATAGCCCTGTGAAGATGGACTTTAGCTTTTAGTCAGCTGCTCCATCCCTCTGCAACAGTCCATCCTTCTGTCATTGTTGCTTTAAAGACTCGAAGAGAGCAGTTATCAGAATGTTACCTGATTTGTACAGAATCCACTAGAGTAGTGTAATACACTTAAAACTAAGGTCATTTTTGTATATAAAGAGTCAGTTATGGCCAGCACTTCCATTATAATAAAGGTGCTAAAAGCCTCTATGCCACATCAATCCTGTGTGAAACATGGCAGCTTCCAATGACTTTCCTTGAACACAAGACATGGCAAGTGCTGGGAACATCTCTCTTCATTCTTCATCACAACTGTAGTAGGAATTGAAAAAGGCTTTGGAGCTTCTTGTACTTTCCCTTTATGGAACTGCTGCTTGTGGGCCACTTTTGTTCACTCCCATAATGCTAAAATTACTTTTTAAAAAGAAATCCTCTTTTTAGGGCCTGTTCTTGCATATGTGTGTGTATGTACACACATAGATAGATATATCTGCCATCACCCATCCTGAAGGCAGGAGAAAACCCAGAGCTAGCAGGTATTGAAATGGAACCTCTGCCACTTCTGTTTCAGCCTCAAATCTTTTGATTTGAGGTGGGTCTGTGAGGAAATTATGCAAGACACCACTCTGGCTGCAAAACAAGTAGGTTAAAAATGAAAGACTCACATCTTATGTCTGGTGACACCTATGTTTCTAGTCTAATTTAGGAATAGAAGTGTCATTACCATGAAATTATAAATCACTTGTGAGAAGTGAAGCACAATGTTTGCTTCTTTTCTGGCACAAAGAAAGCTGCCAGTAAAATGGCACTTGGCCTGAAAAGCCATTTCTTTGTCTGGTGTTGCAGAATGAGGCAGCTAGAGATCAGAGAAGGGCCTGGGTACAGCACTCCAACTCCTCAGGCTGTCTCAGAGCAGGCTGGGAACCATCATTCTTGGCAGACACAGGGAAGTGTGGGCTGAACTTGTTCTCCTTCTCCTTTGGCCTCTTTGGTTCACTCTGACCGAAAAAACTAAACTCTCCAGGACAAAGACTTCTTATATTTAGTAGAAGTTTTCAATTCTATAAACGGTCACACACCTGTTATCCCAGTTGTCCTCTTCTATGCTGCTGCCCTGACATGTTGCTGTCGTGTTTGTCCTTGAAAAATTCTGGATGTCAGGCTCTGTGAAGAGTTTGCCCTGTCTGGGTGCTTCCTGGATGCCAAATGTGGCTGGTACCTGACTTGCCTCCCACTGTCTCTTAGTTTAATTCAATATGTTTGCAGTCGGACGTTTTATCTATTGGAATAAACATCAGTGTTGGTCTTGAAAATGTTACCTGTTTAGGGGATGTCAGTTCAGCAATTTGTACTCACAGGTTATAGTCATTAAAGCTACTTCTGTGGGGCCTCTGTAAGACTGAATTATAAAGAGCTCTATTTGCAGCCCCATACTGACACACTGAGTAGCTGCTTAAGCGAGCAGCCAAAGGCTTTCTGGGTTGTATTTATTCAACAATGTTAGTCAGTTTTAGCGGCTGCACAACCCCAGGCATCCTGAAAAGACACAAAATTAAAACAATCCTGTGTGGTCACAAACATTCAGTTATCCAAACAAAAACCAATGTGCTGGCAGTTGTTAACTGCAGGTGAAACTTGATTGCAATTGCAAGCAGTGTGGGTCTAAGAGTGCTCAATGCAAAGCTGCAGAGCCAGTTGGTTTACTGCTTTCTTTGCTAACCCTAACCCTGCCTTTTTATGGGGCTTAGTTGGCTTTCCAGTGACAGTCATTCCCATCCCCCAGATGATGAGTTGCTTCATAGGTGTGTGCCATAGAAACCCCGCGGTTAATTTTGAGGGGTTGAGTCACCATCCTTGGATGTGTTGAAGAGAAAGGTAGCTGTTGCGTTGGGGGACAGGGTTTAGTGGTGCTGATAGGGCTAGAAAAAGTTTGGACTTCATGATCTTGAAGGTCTCTTCCAGCCAAAACTGTTCTATGACTCTATTCAGAGGTGGACATCAGAGGTAACTGAAGACATGCTCCTTGTGCCATTTACTGCTACTTGTGTACCAGTGCTACAGTTTGTGCTCTGTGTGATGCTGCTGTGCAGCCTGTCTTCTGTAGCATGAAGAGGTGGGCTGTCATTTGGGAAGGAAAAGAGGGACCAACTTGTTATGGTACAAGTAATAAAAATACTAGCGGGTTTTAGTTTACAAGATTCCATTGACAAAGACTTCAAATACTAATTCTGTATTACAAACTGTAGAGCAGTTTGTACTATTGTATAGGAGCTGTCATCACTATTCCTAGGCCTCGTCCTAACTCCTTCAGCTATAAATGCATTAGCCTGCTCTAGAGTCCTTGTTTGCTTATATGGAAGTACAAAATCCTACTCGTATGTTGCAGAAGTGGGTGGACTGATCACACAACTGATGGTTGATGCCCTAAGGTGATGAACTATGAGTACTAAGTGGTAGAACTTACACAGTGGTAGAAAGTGTGTTACTGTACACAATCCATTATTTAAAACCACCCCAGCCCCAAACCAACTAAACCTTACTGTGGGTATTGAAACAGCCACATCTCACTCAACAATTTAACTACCTTTTTTCCCCCTCCTTCCTCCCTCAGGTCCCAAAACAGTGTTTTTCTGGGCACCTATTATGAAATGGGTAAGTATGAGATGCCGGCTGGTGTCTGGGTGTCAGTCAGAGGGTAGTCTGTAGCAACCTGATGAGCAAGGAATTTTCCCAGCATGTCTCTGGGCCTATACAAAGATTTAATACCAGCACTCTCATTTTTAATCTACGGGGAAGAGCAACCTCAGCCTTAATAACAAATAGTACAACACGCAGGGGATGCAGCAAGATGAAACTACTCTGCGGAAAAATCTTACCATGCATTGAAATTTTCACAAAAGCTTTTTTTATGAAGCACTAACCACTGCTTAAGTTAGGCTTGAGCTGGTGTGATTCCAAATGAGCCAGTGCTCGTGCTCACAGTGGGAAGGCAGGTTAAAGTGTGCCAGAGTGCAAGCAAAAGAAAAGAGGCAACTGCCATGTTGACTTTCAATAGCTCTCTGCTTCTTCCTTGGTTCCACCTTTGGCTGTGTTCATGAGCAGGTGAAGTGTCGCCTTCCTCCTCGTTCACTGTACTCCTAGTTGTTGCATCAGTACCCATAAAATAAATGATCTCTCAAATCATGAAGCTGTTTGATCGCCTTGTTTGAGTAGAAGTGAGGCTATAACCTGTTCTTTCTGTTAGCAGCTGGTTCACAAAGGTTGCCACTATAAACCAAACTTTTACAGGCCACAGGCAACGCATTGTGCTCTGAGCTGTAGCTTGGTGTCCTTGTCAGTCTAAACTGGAGCTGCGGTAAACATGGTTAACCTTCTGCTTTCTCGAGGTCCTCCCAGGGAACATGCTCTTGAGCCTGAGCATACAGGGAACTCTTCTGAGCAGGCTGGTGGGCACTGCTGCTGTATCCAACGACCTTGCTCACAGATGGTTTTTCTTTTGGGAACATGCAGTTAGACACAATTCTAAGCCCTCAGTGAAGTTCTTTGCTGAGAAGTCAAGATGACTTTCCCCTAGCTGGCAAAGCCACGTGTACTGGAGTTCTGCAAGTGTGCTCACAGTCCAGATCTCCACAGCACCACTGCAGCACTATCAGTCGCACACACACAGCAGCACATGGAAGGCTCTGCTCTTGAAAACTGGTCTCTGATTGGAACCCAAATGAGTCCTTAGTGGCAGTCAGTGAATTAAAACCAGTAGAACTGTGTAATTTGTGAATTATTTGTGAGATTCGGTTTGGGTTTTTTCCTGAATTCTTGTCATGTGAACATGAAATCGTGTTTCCAGCAGAGGGCAATAACACAACAAAACACAAGCAGTGTTCTTTGCTAGGTCTGGAGTCAGTAGATCAGCCAAGCTGTCCCATTCTTAATCTTTGGAATTTTCTATTTTGAGGTTATATTAAAACAGAACCACTTTTGCCTCCTCAGATGAAGTGAGTGTACCTATATGGCATGACACCTACATGTTTACCAGCAGTATCTCAGCCTGAACTTCTCCTAGTTGCATGAAAACCAATTTTTTAATATCAGCTACTTTCTTCAGCAATTGTGCTTGAAGTAAATTTGTTCATAAGACATAACTGCCACTGCCTGGAGTTTTATTGTAAGACGGTTGCACACCCACAACAGTGTTCTTGTTCCTACAAGAGACTAGAAGTGGATGATGTCTCAGAATCAAATTACTCTGTTCATACAGTGGATCACATCTCCAGCATCATGTGTATAGAATAAGCACTTGAGCTAGATGAAGCAACTTCCCCTTGTGAAGCATTTGATTTGGTGCTGGTATTTGACTGGTGCTCACTGAATTTCTCTCTACAGGGTCTGGTGTGTGCTGGAATGGCTGATATGGCCAGACCAGCAGAAAAGCTCAGCACAGCACAGTCTGCAGTACTAATGGCCACAGGTAAACCCAAAGTTACTCCATCCTTTTACACAGCACCTTCTCTAGAACTGTACTCCCAGCTTTCCAAATCCTCCCTCGGTAGTAATCCATTTCTATAGAAAAGGCTGTCACGACTGCTGTTGGATGACCATCAGTCTACAAAAGTAAGACCTCTGTTTGTTATTAAATCTGTAAGGGTTCTGTGATTATCTAACAGTTCTTCTACAGGCATCTTAATTTGGAATTGTCCAGGGCAAGTCGTTAGGACTTGGCATATAAGTTTCAACCCTGAAGTTACAGTGATACCACTCAGTCCACTAAGGGACCTCATTTGCTTCAGGTCAAGTAATTTTGAAATCGATCCAGGATACAGCAACTCTTTTAGAACAGACTTTAAGGAATTGCATGATGGTGGGGTAATTACACTGATGTAACTGGAAAGAATCTCTGGGTGTTAGGAGTACTCGGAAGCACTGGTACACGGGCTGCTGTCTGCTGTGACTTTTCAGAGTGTCAGAAAAAAGACTGTGCCCAAGGTGCTTCACCAAATCTTGTCGGGGGTGGAACTTGTGGCATCCAAATTCGAAAATCAAAATTACAGCTGCCACCTTCTTTTTTCTCTGGACTTAATTTTGACATCTGACGCAGTGCTGTGCATTTTGCATGACTTGTAAAGCTTTTCTGGAATGAGGGAGTCCCCATCCCTGGAGGTGTTTAAGGACAGACTAGAAATGGTTCAGAGGAAAACCCAAACTTAGTGCTCTGGTCTAGCTGATGTGGTGATGTCAGGTGATGGGCTGGGCCAGATGACCTCAGAGGTCTTTTCCAGCTGCAATAATTCTGTGATTCTGTAATCTCCAAGCTGGTGCAGCAAGCTGAATGTACTACAGCAAAATGCCACTACTCTGCCACTGTGCTGAGAATGAAGGTCTGGCCTGCTGCAGAGCACAGAGCATCTTTGTTTGATATTCAAACTATGGCTGACTGTACTGCCTAGTTATGTTGGAAAAAATGTAATAGATGCCTGTGGCTGTTCCACTGGCACTTAATGTACTTCCAGCTGAGAGATGGCTACTTAGAAGACAGGCAGCTGCATAACATGAAGTTGTACGACTGGCCTATGATTCTGTCTCCAAGCTTAAGGGTACTGTCTGAATATTTTACCCCAAGTACTTAATATCTTTACATTTTCCCTTTCATTTCACAGGCCTCATTTGGTCAAGGTACTCTCTAGTTATTATCCCTAAAAACTGGAGCCTGTTTGCTGTGAACTTCTTTGTCGGCTGCGCTGGTGGCTCGCAGCTCTTCCGAATATGGAGGTATGTATGAAGAAGGGCAATGCTGCAAACCACAAGCAAAAATTCACACCACCTCTGCTTAACCATGAGGTGTTAAATCCTGCCACCCTCAGTGTCAGCACTACAGGCAAGAGGAACCGGTTTGATAAACCGATCTTTATCAAACATCCCTCAACTTTTTTGCTCTACACCATTGTTTTCCCAATTGAGTGGGAATGAAGTTTTAAGTATGTTCAGTACAGCTAGAGCACATTTCAAGGAATGCTCCATCTAAGCTGGAGCATCTCTGAGTCTAAAGCTTTCTTTAAATGCCGTAGGTCAGCTGACAAACAACCTAGACTGTCCCTTCCTCACAAGCTTTGCACTTCTGTCAGCTTTCAGTGTTGAATTGGGTCAGTTCCTGAGCAAAGCAGCCTTTTTTTTAAAAAAAAATAAATTTCTTGAATTCTCTGCCTCAATCTTTGGTTAGGATTGAGGCAAACTTCACAACTCATCTAGAACTCCTTACACTAACTAGATTATCCTACAGTGAGTTTCCACTCTCAAGTCCCTTGTCATTTCAAACCTCCTCTGCCGAACAGATTGTTAGGAAGAACTGTTCCTGTAACTGGTGTCTGTTCCTAGTCTGTGTTGTGCTTTTTTTCCTGTAGGTACAATCAGGAGCTAAAAGCAAAACAACAAGAGCAGTAGCAACAAAGACGATCAACTGGTCACATCCAGCAGCGCACAAACCCTTCCCCATGGGACCCAGCTTCACTAATTTTAATGTTGTTTCCTCTGAGAAAAGGGAAGAGGAAATCTGAAGGTCTAGAGAGCAAGTATTTTCTAGATGCCAATAACAAAGTGTCTCCATGCATTTAAATAAAGTTCAACCTTTTAAATTGCAGTAGTTTTGTGTGGGTGGTGTTGTCTCTGTAGAAGAAAGCAACTGATGAGTTGCGGGGCCCCACCTTACCTGACTCTGCTGACTCCTTTCCAACTAGAGACAGAAGATGGATGCAGTTAAAGTACCTGGTTCTTGGGAGCATGAAGAACAAGCAGCCAAAACTTGTGTTACTCACTTTCCCCCTGGTCCTTTAGTACATCCAGATTTCCTGTGGAGGTTTGCACTCGGGAAACACACCCGGCAGTTCTCCCAAGCTTTGGAGACAGGGGTCTGCTCTCATCCGTGGCACATTTGTGAATAAACACTGAAGACTTCCCTGAAAGTCAACATCTCTCCCTACTCTCTGTAAGGATTGAAAATGTGCCACTATGAAATAGCTGCTGAGCAAGGGCTTTACATTACCCTGCAAAAGCTCCTCTGTTACTGAAGTACAATGCAACTGTGCTCAGAGCATGGCATCAGTGAGCTGCCCTGGCAGGTTCTCTGAGACCTCTTCCACCAAAGCCAGGCGTCAGTACTGGAGCTCAAGAATTTATATCCACAATAAGGTAACTGTGAGAGAAAAGAGCCTCAGGATTCAGCTTTGAGGTAAAACGAAGGCCTTGAAATATTGGAGTTTTGCAAAGTCTTTCCCCATCCCTATTTTTCCCCAATCCCATTTGGGTTGTAACTCCACCACAGAAAAGGCAGAGAGGAAAGGAGACCATTCTACAGTTAGACAAGCTCCAGCTCCTTATGGCACCGGTGTCCCCTGCTTTCTCATCCTACGTATAACATGATCCTGGGCAAAGCATTTGTGCAGGATGCTGTAAGGAACAAGGACATGCACCTGCCAGTCTGTCAGCTCACCTTTTCCAGAGGTTTCTCTCCTATGGGTGGGTGTCTTCTGCCACAGTTTCACTAGTGGTTCTTAGTTCTTCCAGGTGAAGTGGTTGGTTGTGCAGCGTTACCAATCTGGATGGAGGACTCTCCAGCTACTGACAGAGACAACGGTGACAGCAGAACACTTCCAGACAAACGAGTGATGCGGTCAAGACCCCCCTCCCTTCCCAGCAACTAACCAGGCAAGACTCATTCAGCAAAACAATAACGGGGAAAAAGAAAATGTGTATTAAAATATTCACAAGATTACAATAGAAAACATGAAAGTCCTTTCAAGAGAAAATATCCAAGACAATTGTTTCCAGATGAACTTGTAAAAGCAAAAAGCACTAACAGTTGGTACACCGGCTCGTCACCTACTCAGGCCATGCAATGCATATCTAGCTCCCTCACAGAGATCGACGCACCTGTCTTACAGGTGTTTGTTCTCCTGCACACCTCCAGAACAGAGGGTCACAAAACACAAGTCCCGAGTCTGTGTTTCAAAATCACATTTACCACAGAGAAACAGCTGCACTGCAGGGAGACAGAAAAGATTGCACAGCACATGGATCTCCAAAGGCATTGAACTGACATTTTAGAGTGCAAAAATACCTTTAAATGAAAGAAGCTACTAGCTTCAGGGCAGTGAAGAGAAGGGAAAGAGAAGCCTCAAGAAGCGTATCATTGCTGAGCGTAGTGAACATGGTTTTGTAGTGTCCCACATGAAAATGTTACCTAGATACTAACACCGCAGGGCTGTGGCCACAGTCCAGAAGACTTTCTCACCTTCTCAGCTTTCACGATTTTACAGGGAAAATATCTTCATCACCCATGATACAGTAAGAACATTCTGTATTTGAGGTCCCAGGTAGATACATTAATAAAGCAAAATTCCCAGACAAGATACCAGGACAGAGCAAAGATGTTTTGGTTATAAATCAAGCAGCCCACACTCAACCTCAGTGAACCCAGTCTAAGGCAATGCAGATTCCAACACATCTACTGCAGTTATAAGACAGATGGTTACCTAAACAGTTCTCAGTCCTCACAGGTTTAGGAAAATTAAAAACCTAATTCCAGCTGGTTTAGTGACAAATTGAAAAACCACTACAGCTTTGAGAGAAAACAAAACCCTGCAAGTTTCCAGTTCCAAGGACACATCATTCCACTAGCTACAGAGACAGAGCTGCTACCCTGTAATGGCTCTAAATGCCACTTGGTGCACAGGCCAAGCACCCGCCTCACAGAACAAGGGCTGAAGCCAAAAGGGGCAATGAAGACCTGAGGTACTGAGGGCAGCCACCCATTTAGCTAGACTGAGACTTCATAGTTATTGGCAATCCTCTTTTCACAGTTCATTTCTGGTAATCAAGAATAAGGAAGATTATAATCTTAAAGGTCATTAACAACCTAAATGACTTTATAGCCACTGCTAGTGAAAGCCAAAGCTTCTCCACTTTGCAGTTCTGCCAAGAACAAGATGAATGATGCCAGTCAGATCCATAGCTCTGAGGGGTGCCGGCTTGTTTAGCAGCCAGAGCCCAGGCTGATGATCCAAAACTCCACTCCTACAGTGGCTACATGGTCACTTTTACCCATAGAAGACCTATTTTGTCTCAAGCTGAGAAACAGTTTCCAGACTGATCTGAGTTTAGTTTGAGTTATGAATAAAAGATAATTCATTGAGAGACTGTCACATCACACATACCCTCCCCAGCTCCGCTACCCAGGAGCGATGACCCACGTAACAGTTTTAGTCATTTGCCACTGTCCCAAGAGAGGCTGCCAACCCTGCAGCAAGCCTGCCACGGCCACAGCAGCATTTCTTTCTAAAATAGATGTTCCTAACAAGAGCCAGCAGCTGCACTACAACAGGACAAGGACAGCACTCTAAGTGTTCTTCAAAGTCCAAGATGTTCCTTCCCACCTGCAAAGAACAGCACCAGAGAATTAAGAGAACAGTGGCAAACAGTTACACTTGTGGTCACCACAACAGCAGGATGTGATGCTCTTGTCTGCCCGTAATTATAATGCTTGCTACCCATCAAGGCAGTAGGAGTCCTCTGTCTCCTGAGGCTTTTCTGAGTCAGCCATCAGTCACTTTCATCAGCACAGGTTATCGCATGATTAAACAAACTAAGAGGACCTGAGAAAGAAAGTTCCCAAGTGCTGTCTCACATTGCCTCAAGTTCTTTTGGCTTCAGCCTAAATTCTTTAATAGCCACACTGTGTTTCCATGATCAGAAGAAAATAAGATGATTCAACAGCCTTCACGCTGGAGAAGGATTGCAGACTGATTTCTGCTGTTCCTGGGGGAGGGGACTTCTATCTCTAACATGTTTTCTAGCATTTTTAAAAAACATTTCCAAGTTCACTCTGCCTCCACAAAGAGGATTCAAGTAGCCTTGCAATAAACCTCCTCAGTACAGGCAGTATGAACGTGCCTTTAGTTAAGCAAAAGCAGCAGGAGGTGTATCCTAAAGTTTGTTAGCACCAACCAGCTCAACGCGTTTCCTAACGTTAGCACCAAGCAGAGCAGTGTGTTTCTTAAAGTTAGCACCAGGCCAGGACTGTTCTCGGACGCTCCAGTATATTCCAAGAGGAAAAGGAACCATTGGTAGCAGAGTTCAGATCCAAGAGCAGCCCTATCTTCTCATAGCAGCAAGTTTTGGACCACTACATTCATCACATTTCTCCCTTTTACTCTAACCCGTCTAGGGAGAAAGACGGGGATGCGTGGAGATGAACACTGGCAGATCAAAAGCCAGTTTCTCCATCGACTACGTCAAAAGCAGTCGTTTCACCCGAACGAATGTTGGAAAGGAACAGCCTTGTAGATAAGGAAAGCAGCAGCAGGATTCATCTTCATCTTAATGAGGCATCTACAAGAAACCAGTGAAGTCTGTTGTCAAGAAACCAGTGAAGTCTGATCCTGATGAAAGAACACAGCGTTGGCAGACGCAGCTTGGCTGGAGAAAACTCGCTGTACACAAAACAGCTACTAGCCTTGCTCTGTCTTAAACAAAGGATCATCTAACGTGCTTCTGCAAGCGTCTGCCATGGGCCTAAAACTATTGCTCATTTACGTGACGGTGGATTATGTGCTTAAGGTTGCAAATGTCAAAGCTAAGGGTGTTTCAGCCTCACTGAGGATTGTCCCAACCCTGGCGCAGAACCTTGTACTTGGCCTTGCTGAACTTCACGAGGTTCACACAGGCCCACTTGTCCAGGTCCCTCTGGATTGCCTCCCTTCCCTCAGGGATGTCAACACTACCACTCAGCTTGGTGTCATCTGCTGAGGGTGCACTCAATCCCAATGTCTAAGAAGATATGGTCTCAGTACAAAACCCTGAGAGGACATGACTTGTCACCAATCTCCACTGCCATCAAGCCATTATCCACTACCCTCTGGATCCAACCATCCAACCAACTCCTTATCCACTGAACAGGCCACCCATCAAATCCATCTCTCCCCAATTTAGAGAGAAGGATGTTGTGGAGGAGCCACATCAAGAAACCTTACAGAAGCCTAGACTGATGACATCCAAAGCTCGTCCCTTGTCCACTTCATCACCGAAGTCCAACAGGGCTGGTCAGACAAGCCTTATCCTTGGTGAAGCCATGCTGGCTGTTTTCAATCACCTGCATGTTCTCCATGTGCCTTAGCAGAGCCTTCTAGGATGATCCGTTCCATGATGTTCTCATGCACAGAAGTGAGGCTGACAGGTCACTGGTTCCCAGGGTCCTCCTTCCTACCCCTTTGAAAAACTGCTGCAATGTTTCCCTCTTTCCAGCCCCCAGGGAGCTCACCCTACTGACAGGGTCTTTTAAATATCCTGGAGAGTGGGCTGGCAACTAGATCAGTCAGTTCCCTCGGGATTCTAGGTGGCATCTCACCAGGGCCCTGCTGTATGTTCAGGTTCCTCAAGTGGTTACAAACCTGATCTTAACTTTCAGTGGGAGGGTGGTTCATCCACTTGGGAGGTGTGGGAAGAGAGGTTGCCAGTGAAGAATGAGGCAAGAAAGTTGCGGAGCACCTCAGCCTTCTTCACGTTTGTTGCTACCAGCTTGCTAGTCTGGCTCATCAAAGGGGTTACATTTTCACTGGCCTTCCTTCTCCAGTTGACACAACTGTAGGAGCCATCCTTGTCATCATTCACTGCATCCGTTGCCAAGGTCAGCTCCAGCTGTGCCATGGCCCTCCTGACTTCATCCCTACAGAACCAGGCTGCATCCCTATATTCTACCCACAATATCTTCCCCAGCTTCCACTGCCTCTGCAGTTCCTTCTTGCCCTTTAGTTTGACCAGCAGGTCTTGACTCAGCCTTACTGGCCTTTTCCCTTCCTTCCCAGAAGCTTTTTACACCTAAGAGACAGAAGATAATTCCAGAAGCAGTAAATGTGCAGCCAACACAGCAACAGGAGTCACTGCTGGCACACCAGATGGTTGTTCTGCAATTCAGAGAGACCTGTGCAGGCTGGAGAACTCAACTAAGAGGAATTGCTTGTAGCTCAAGAAGTACAAAAATCATGCACTTGGGGAGGAACAACTTCAGGTACCAGTAGATGCTGGAGGACTGCCTGGCTGGAAACCAGCTTTGCAGAAAAGGTCCTGTGGTGGTCCTGGTGGCTAGTAGTTTGACCATGAGCAAGTGACGTGCCCCTGCTGCAAAGGCAACAAACAGCACCGTCACTGCACTAAGCAACATATTGCCAGCAGGTCAAGTGAGGTGATCCTTCCTCTTTCAACACCACTGGTGAAGACACACTCGGAGTGCTGTGTCCAGTTCTGGGCTTTCACAAAGAGACATACGGACGTACTGGAGCAAGACCCGAGCAGGGCCACAAAAAAGACAAAGCAACTGGAGCATCTTTGATAGTAGGGGCAGACAAGAGCTGTGACTGCTCAGCCCTGAGAAAGGTTGGGAGATTTCCTCAGTGTGTACAAACACTTGATGGGAGGGAATGCAGAGCAATACCCCTCACAGCAGTGCTGTGAAGACAAGAGGCCATGGACAGAAATTTCCAACTGAACACAGGAAGCACTTCTTTTTTTACTGCTTGATCAAACAATGGAACAGGCTGCCCAGGGATGCTTTACAGTTTCCATCTGAGGAGATACTCAAAACCTAACTGAGTAACAGTGCTGCTCTATACCTGACACTGCATGAGAAACGGGTTTGGACTAGATGATCTCCAGAGGTCCCTTTCAACCTCAACCGTTCTGTGAAACAGATTGAGCTAGGAAACGAGTAAGACTCAGAGAGAAGGGGTTATGGGAAACCAAACTGAAAATTCCTTTCTGATACAAAAAGCCAAGCCCACAGCTCTTTAGGATGCACAAACCAGAAATCCCTCTACTAACCGCTGCTCTGAGAAGACTTCAGCCGAAATGCCACTGCTGGCTCTGAGCACCACATTTCAGGATACAAATGGGCCAGTTAAAGAAAGATCCTCTTTAGCAGGAGAGAACGATCAGAGGTCCTTAACAATCTCTGAGGAGTTTAATCTTGAAGTTGAAAAGCTATATTCAAGTAGTGGACTTGCAGAGACGAAGGAAATAAACTGCCCTCCGCACTCTGCGCACATGAAACCACACATGCTAAAAACACCTGCCCAAGAGCGAAGCCCTAGATTTCCTCCAAAGGTCTTTTAGCCTCTGCTGCAGACTTCCAAGAACAGATAAAGCATCTTTAAGGAAATGACAGTGGAGCCATTGGAGAGAGATGAGGGAATACTACAGTTTCCAGATCCCTTGGAGCCCTTTTTCATGCTTGTGTGAAATGACAGAGCTTCAAGGAAGAAGCATTTCCCTGAAAGGTTCAACAGAGTCTGAGGCAAACACCTACAGCTAAAGCTTCTCATCCTTTTAACTCACTAGTTCTTACTTTTTCCACATGAAACCCACCCTTTCACAGAATTCATCAGATCAACACTATCCTTGTAACTTAGATGACTAAGCTTGAACAGACAGGCTCATTCTAAAAGTAAACAGTGCCGTGACCTGTGTTACGCAGGTCAGGGAAGCCCAACAATTTCCTTCACTTATGCTGCTTACATTGCTGAGCGCTAGGAGTCACAGTTTGGCTTGCCAGACCAAGTGGTTGTGTCTAGCTTACATGAGAAGGCAGTTTGCGCTGAGAATCTGACCAGGGGAAGATGACTACCCTGTACACTCACAGTTTCTTTATATTCACAGAGTTCCATCTTCTGTATATTCACCTCAACAAAAGAAATAAGGTCCTATCAGCAAAAAAGAATCTCCGGGTTAGTGTAGAATCTCCAGGCACCTTCCAGTTTTTCCATTAATAACCAAGATAAAAAAACATGTTAATGATGCTGCGAGTTTTCGCTTTCTCTCTCGTCACACAAGATTAAAAAAAAAGAATATTGGCAATTTATAAGTAAAATTCTCACTGCGTTTCAACATGCAACAGTGGTCTCACTTCTGGACGATTAAATAGACTATTTACACACAATACATAGATATCTTTCCCTCCGAATGCACATGCATTGGTCCTAGCCTAGGCATCAAAGGCCACAGGTGAGTTCTCTGGGTCAGATCTTGTTCAAGCAATTCCAGTCTGAATGTGTTTTCCTTTGGGTAGCTTAGGATCTCATCTCAGTTCTTCCGAATGTCAGCATAGACCACAGACTCTGACTTATTAATCTTGTCGCTGTGCTGTCCTCCGGAGTGATCTAACTGCGCGTAAATGACTGGGCCCTGGGAACAGAATGAAAAAGCACAGATCAGTAGGTCTCAGAACAGGCCACACGGCCCCTTGCTTCCACAGGGACTGCAGCAAGACTGAAGCTGAAGCAAGACCACAGAGCTTTAATGACTGCTAACAGCACTCGTAAGCAGGTGGAATGAACCTTCGGCTACAAATGAGCTCTAGTCTGCCACCTTTCTCCTATGAGGACCATGCCAAACAGCACCAATTCCTCCCCTTCTTGCTGAAAGCAGACTCTGGAATCCTTTGCTCTGAACAGCAGCAACGTCCACATGCCATGACTTTGTCAGATGCAGGCCAGGTTGAACATTTTTCAAGAGGTGCTGTACTACAGATCTGCCAGGAGCCAGCTGCGTACAGCTCCTGCGCCAGCCCTCGAGTTCTCTAAATCCCAACACAGATGCACCACCCAGACACTGAGGGAGAGAACAAACCTGTGGCCACCTCATGACAACAGTCCCTGCCCAAGTGAGCGAGCGGATAAAGACTTAAGCAGCAATGAACCCCGAAATACTGAAAGAGTGCAGTAACGTGGAATTCTTACCTGACTTTAGAGCCAGCCCAGGCAGTGAGCAGCTCCACAGACACACTGGCCAAGCACAGCCACACACCTCGGTTGTGTTTGCTAGAGTGCAGTGGAGGACACTACAGCATCACCTTTCAGCAGAGCATGCAAACACACCAGCACCTTCTTAAAACACCACATCCTCCACAACAAATCCCACAGGAAAGCAAACTGCAGCTAATCGAGACGGGCTGAGGGCAGGACCGCAGCCTATAAACAGCAGGTACTGAACAAAACAGGTGAGACCTTATGGAAAGGTCTGACTTGCAGCTCCCATTCCACATGCCCCAGCTGGCGCACGCACAGAGCAGAAGGCTGCGACCACCTGCCAAGTGACCTCTGCAAAGAGACCCTACACACTCACACACATCCCGGTGCAGGAGGGAAAGGGATGATCCTAACTGGACATCAGTGGGGGAGAATACAAAGAGAAGTATTTCAGTTTGGTCACAACTTCGTCTTCAAAACCATTTCATCCAGCTTTTTCTCTCACGTCCCAGGAAAAGGGAGACATCACAGTTCTTTTGGTGTTCTGCCAGATCAGAAACATCTGTGTGCAGCTGACCCAGAAATCCTTCCATCTATCTTCCAAAGGAATTTGGAGCCAGAGATGTAAAGAAACCTCTGTACAGAGAATGAAGTTCATGAAGGACCACAGGCAGACTTTCGCACGGATGTCTTCCCCCCAACACAACAGCAAAACATGCACCTGATAAATACCTTGTTCTGTTTCAGAAGTGGTTTAAATCCAAATTGTCCTCCTTCCATGTACAGTATTTCCCAAGCGATAAAGAGTAGAGGAAGGAGCTCGACAGAGGGATGAAAACTTGCGAGCAGATATAAAAAGCTGAATATAAATAACAGGCTGATAAAACGCTCATCAACACCCCCCTGCTTTTGTTTTCCCCTCCTATTAGCTCTCACGTTGTCCTGGCCTCCAACACTGTAAAAGGACTACGTTTCTAATTGAAATTAAAGCCCAATCTCTAAATAAACTTCAAAACAAAGTGACCCTCAGATTTATTTGGAAGCAATTTTGGAAGTCTCATCTGCCAGAGGCTAAAAAACTACTAAATTTATTAAAACTAACAGATTTATTAAAATCTACTACTGCATAAAGTGTTCGCTATGACACTTCAAGCTTTGATGGGTCAATTTTCTACCACAAGAGTTCGCTCAGGATCAGTTATCGTGACTCTAACCTTATGCCAGGTTAAATATAGTTGTTCTATATTTGTGTTCTTAACATGCAAGCAGCATGTTAAGAGGTGGTGAAGAGACTGACTGCTGCGATCCACATCAAGCTACTACTGTATCTATGTGTTCACTAGCACCTAAGTAAGTGCTAGATTAGCTAACACAGAGAAAAGGAGGACCAAGAAATTCACTATAAAGCTCCACCTATTTGATTTGGTGCCCACTGGTTTTCCAGCTGATTATAATCAGCAACAGAGGCACTTTTTCTTCCCGCATTTGATAGCTTCAGTCATCTGAATCTTTGTGAAGGCTCTTCTTCCACAAACAACAGCTCCAGGAAAGTCTAGACAATGAGGGATTTTCACCCAGCCCCAAATAAGCTCGTTTTGGCTCTCCAGGCCATGTAAAACACAGGATTTCCCTAAGCCCTGCCACCTTTCCATTCAGAACCAAAGGGCACAGAGAAGCAGGTGCACCAATCCCTTGTTAAGGGCTTACCAGCAAAGGCACCAACTGCAAGATACCTCAAACAAAGAGGAATTATAAAGTTGGACCATCGGGGTCTTTCATGTTCTGAAAGACGATGCAGCTACCACAGATCCCAGCTCCAGGAAATGTAGCTGAAATTTAAATCAAGATTGCCGGTACCAGGAACTGCTCCTTCATAGGATGCTGGGGTTAAGTTCAAAGCCTGGAACAGAGCTTGAACACAGTCCGTCCAGGTAGGTCTTAAAGAGCAAAGCCAGCGAGCTGCACTTCAATTAACGTAGGTTTAGTGCTCCCTGCTTCTCCATTGACATCCCGCTTAGGATCTCAAAAGCATCGAGCTTTGGGCATCAGAAACACACTTCTGTGGGAGCTGGATTTTAAGACTAGGGGTCCTTCAACCTGCCCAGAAATGAATTCTCAGCTACTTGCAAAGCACAAGGACAAGTGACAGCCAACTGGGAGTTACACACCTGCCTTTTGGGACAGCACTACCTGCCTTTCAGTTTGCTTGCTGAAGCCCCAGGCTTCGAGCTAAACAAGGAGGTCCATGTGAGAAACACGTACAGTTTGCCTTCACTGAAAATCCTGTTCTCGCTCATCCACGTAACAGTCACGACAGAACACGAGTCGCTACGGCACGATGGTATGGTAAGAAACACCACGCCACTCTGGCCAGACAGAGCACATCTGCTGAGAAGGAAGACAAGGTGGGAACAAGTGGAGTTGACGTAACCAGCTGGACAGTCACAGAATCAGACAGATGAACCTTCGGCGCTCTGCGCCACTCCAGACAGCAAGCTTCACCCTTGGCAAACTTGCACATCGATCACAAGGGAAGTTGAGGCTCAGGGGCACTTTCATCTGAGAGGTGATCATCTCTGTCTGCATCACCACTGATTCTTAAACTGATACACAAACAACAAAATTAACGAACTTGATTTAATAGACTTCAATTAAACGCCACTCTCGAGAGTGAACACCTCTGCTACTGTCGTTAACTTGCAGCAGCAGGGGCTGTGCGTTTGTATTCACAGTTCTCCACCAGGGAAGCACGAAGCATGCAGCCACTCCCCACGTATTCTGCCACGCAGGAGACCACAAGGAAGTCCACAGGCCTTTACTGTTTGACCTCAGCACTACTGGTCTAAAACTGCCAGGCAATCCTGGCATGCCACGGAAGCGTGCCTGGCACAGCAAGCTGCCTGCAACAGCTCCTGGAAAGCGTTAGGAATCTGAGTATCAGCTACACGACAGCTCAAAAGCCTGAATACTACAACAAATTCCTTTATTAAGGAGAAATATCAGGTTTTACTGACGTGGGACACCAGATTTCAAGTATGTGAAGCTGCATGTTGATATTGCCCTTTTACAAGTAAGCAATGAGCAGAGGTTTAAAGGAGAAGTGTGATCACAGAATCCTAAGGGATTGGAAAGGACCTCGAAAGATCATCTAGTCCAATGCCCCTGCCACAGCAGGATCACCTAGACCAAGTCGCACAGGAACACATCCAGGTGGGTTTTAAA
>JAOXOE010026894.1:0-20103 GCA_028565055.1 Phoeniculus purpureus
AGCCTCTCCTCATAGGGCATGTCTTCCAGCCCCTTCACCAGCTTGGTTGCCCTTCTCTGGACTCGCTCCAGCACCTGCCATGCCACTGCCATACTGCACAGTTTTGGCACCCTTCTGTTGCACTTGACGGTAGCCAGTCTCTCATGAGCAACTTTTCTGTCAGTGGTGAGAGTGGTTTTTTTCTAGTCAGCTGTACCCAGTAACATAAAAAAATGCCAGTATCTACCATATCATCAACTGCCCCACATCCTGTCACCTCCATTTGCAACTCTACAGATTCTACGTCCAGAAAGATAGGAATAAATCATTCAAAAAGGGGAATGTGGGAGAAGTTGCTTCACTTTGCCAGGCCAGCAGATGCTTCTCAAACATGTTGTTCATTCTGAATATCTGGAGTTAATACAGATGGTGAGTAAAAGCTTCCAAAGGTTTACACGTGATGGCTGACCGCGGGTCATTTACAGGATCCTCTGTCTTAATAGTTCCTCCCAAAACTGTTTTGAGCAATTTACTGAGCAATGATGCAAAAGACTGAGACTGCTGATGTCAGGAGAAGGTCAGTGGCTCTGAAGGGTTGCAGTCTGGTTTTAGCCTTGCTAGGACGAGGGAGATCCAACAGGAATGGGGGTTTTGGAAAAAGAGACAATCTCTGGCCAGCACAGGAGAAAAACCACTCCTTGTTTTACAGTGGTCATTATAGGGACCCTACAGTAAACATGAGGCACTGACATCTTCAGTAATGTGAGGTCAGGGCTGGCCAAACTGGGATCTCAAAGTCAAAGCAAGTGCGAAGGATAAGATGGAAATAAAACATGTGAAGACAGGTTCTGCCCGTTGCTAATCGTCATCTCTGGATGTCTTTATAAGTCACATAGATCTGGAGCTTAGAGACATCATTTAAGGGTAGACTTGGTAGCGTAGGTTAATGTTTTGTCTCAATGACCTTAAAGGACTTTTCCAACCTAAACAATTCTATTGTTCTATGAAAGCAGTCTCACACAGCAGCTTCCTTGCACCCAGAAGTGACCTGGAGCACGTCCATCTCTTGGTGATGGGCATACCACAACATGCTGCTTGGGAAGATGCTGGCCTGTAATTCCCAGGTTATGCATTCAGTCTCATATCCATATCTCATATCTCCTTGACATGGCAACCTGTTCATCTCTCACCTTGATCAGGCTTGACTGAGGTTACACACACAAACTCAGGTATGTCACCTGGCTCAGAGCAACAGCAGAAGAGTCAGCCAAGAGAGGATGCCTGTGCTCTCTGTAGCTGGACACAACTTGACAGCCTTCCTTCATCTCTCAGTAGGAAGCAGGCAGGTCTATGATCCCAGCCAAAGGGGTGCAAAGTGCTTTGCTCTTCCCACACCCTCAGTCCTCATCTACCCGTAGCTTCTCACAGGCTGCAGGAGGCTGAAGTTCCCTCACACTGCTCCAGGATGGCTGTGGCTCCTCTTCAGCAAGGGTGTCCTGCAGTCCTTCTCCAGCTCACTGACCTGCCATGATTCATGGCTTCTCTCCTGCCCTTCCTTGTAAGGGAACTTTGCATTTCCTCACATTTCCTGTGTTGAGAAAGCCAACACCAAAGAGTGCCTTTTTATATGCCCTGCCACTAGCCCCCCAGCTCCTGCACAGGAGCAGGTCACGGAGCCACCATTCCCCATCATGCCTCTCACGCAGCAACAGTTGCTCCATGCTCCCACCCCATGCCATTCCCCATCACCTGAGTCATTACAGATGCCACGCACTTCCACAGGAACCTGTCTCTTCCCTGTGCAGTAACTTCTGGTCATTCCCACACCCACAGATGAAGGCAACACGCAGAGCAGCAGACGAGCCAGGCAATGCACCTGTGGTGACCACAGCACAGGCAAGGGCTTGTGGTGTAGCAGGATCTCTCAGTGTGGGATTGCACTCTTGACTGTGGAGAAGCTTACCAGAGTATTTTCCCTTCGAGGTCTCAAACTTGTTGTCATATTTGGCTCCAGGCAATCCTGAAAAGTTAGAGCAGGGAGGAATGTAGGGGCAGGTGGAGAGACAGAGGCTCAAGCTCTTGCAGTCAGTCAACATAAACAACTGAAATAATGAGCTCCTTCATTTTTACAACAATTAAATGGAGTAAAGTTTATGTGCATTCCACTTGCTTACTGCTAATAACTGCCTCTTGATTTCATCGCTATATTTTATGATTTCCATCTATTTCACCAGTGAGATGCTTTCCTACGGCGATTGCCAATCCTCTTGCTCCTCCCTTCTCTTCTCAGCACCAGATGCACCTAGGTTTTCTCAGCCTTCTTTTGCTGCTAAACTGCAAAATGACCCAGCATTCAGATACAAGGTAAGAAGGACCAAATCTGGTGATTCTTCAACTATATCAAGTCCACTTTCTCAAAGGTAGCCACATAATCAGAAATGCCATCCCTGCTCATTTCAAAATCCATCCCTCAGCCAGTCCCTGACCTGGCAGTGATGTGCAAGGAGTTGTACTTCTCAGCTCCACCCCACACACACACCTTTTGCCTCTCTCAACCTTTCTTCTTTTCTCCCATTCTGCTCCTATGGACAATCCACCCCCTGTGATTGTTTAATCCTGATGGTAATGAAAAGGTTCATTATCGTCTAATTGCAGCAGATGTGGAATTTTTTTGTTTTATGTTACGAGGGATGTGAGTATTTAAAAAAAAAATCTGAGAGTTTATTTAGGGAGTAAAAATGTCATAAAATACAATAAATAAAACCACCTAAATATGTGCAGTGGCTAAGTCTCAGAAGCATTAATCCACACATTTTTACTGCCTGTGTCCTTGATGGGAAGATTTTGTTCTGTAATGACAATCTGCCTTCTCGGCAGCCCTTTCTTATCCAGCAATTTCCAGACCAGAATTATGTCAGTCCTACCCTTCGCAGCCAAGGAAGCTGCAACACAGCAGATGTGGCAAATGGAATGGCAGTATCCGGAAGGCAATTCCCAGAACTAGAATCTTCTGTCCGGTGAGAGGAGCATGAAAAAGAAACTTTCCTGGGACAGAAGAGCCTGTGGAAAAGAGACAAGATGATGTCCAACTCTCCAAACAACAGATTCTCCCAAATGTAGAAAGAAACCAAAGGGACACAAAGGGATGAACAAGTGAAGAGTAGGACTGAGCTGGTCAGTAATCGAGGAAGAGGAAAAGGGAAAAGTCTTTTCCAAACAGACTGGGCAGAAAAGCATCCAGCAGGAAGACACACAAACCCACAAGCAGTAGGATGGTCAATCATCAACCTCCATTCCTTTCCTCCCACATGATAGTGAGCATAACATCCACAGTCATAGCTCTTTCCAGTCATGGGACCATTGCAAAGAGCAAGACCAGTTCTGTGCAAGAGACTAAATTACACTGCTAGTTCCTGTCCAAAAGATAAAATGAATTAAGGTCTTTTAAAACCTCCTGTTCACCTCTTCCTATTCTGCCACCTCTGACATTTTATGTCCCCACATCCCAGGGTGGCTTTGAGCTGTGTTCATCCCAGCTGCTCTCCAAAAGGCAACTTTCCAGTAGGAAAGACAGCTTATCTGGTTCTCCAGGGGACTGCAAAGGGATGGAGGACACTGCAGAAATCCCCAGGGCCCTGGCTGTTCAGTCACTCTCCTGGAAGGAACAGGGAGGTTTAGCCAGGGTGAGTCCTGCTTGCAGATGCACAGCTGGAGTTTACAGTGTCAGAGATCTGGCTCCAAAGCCACGGGTGTGATTTCAAACCTGACAGTCCATGCTGCTTCCTTGTGGTTTCCCATGTCCCTGGCAGGTGAACAAGGGGGAGATGACATGTGCTCTCATGGGGTTCGGGTGATTATTGGGTTTGCTGCTCACATTTAACAGCCTCATGTTCCTATTGACGTTTATCTCAGATTACTTCCGTTTCTTCATAAAATGGTCTGTATGGAAAATTTAGCTGCTCTGAGATTCAAACTGTGCTGCTTGCTCCATATGGAGAGGATTGGAAATGGTTTGAAATGGAGTTTCAAAATGCAGATTAAAATTACTTGCTGGAACAATATCTTGGTTTGGAAGCACCACAAAAACAGCCTCTCAGGTTTCAGCAGGCTGAAAGTTAGGAATGAATTGCATGCCAGGATTTTTCAGGCTGGAAAAAACTGATGAGCAACAGGAGGGAGGTTTATAAAACCATGAAAGACACAGAAAGGGTATAGAAACTGATTTGTCATGGTGTCTTACACAAAAGTTAGGTCTTTACTCAAACCACCATGAGGAAACTGCAAAAAAATTCAAGTCAGTTCTTCATGTAACACGTAGTCAAACTGTGCACATCCTAAAAACTGGATACTAAAAACTGCACAAGCCAACAGGCCAGTAGATGATGAAGAAAAATACACTGAGGGTTGCTAAACGTGTAAAATTAAAATGCAACTGACAAGACCTGTAATGCACAAGTATTGGAGGCAGGGAAAGCACACGGAGGAAAAATGCCACGTGTGTTTGTTCTTACACCGTGTATGGAATCAGAGAGTCATAGAATCATAGACTCATAGGATGACTGATCATAGAATTATGGAATCATACGATAAACTGGGTTGGAAGGGATCTTTAAAGGTCATTTAGTCCAATGGCCTGCAGTGAGCAGGGACATTTAATTAGATGAGAGTCCCCCTGTAGGCACAGAGGAGATATCCAACCACCCTGAGTTGGGCAGCACACAGCAACTTGAGAACGCCCATGCTCCTGCCATTTCAACACATTGGAAACAAAGGCTGTGCAGAACAGCCCAATCACTGATCAGGAACAGTTTGTTCCTTCTGTTGAATTCCACTTCTGACTGTCCCTTCTTCAGTAATGAAGGGAGGAGTGCCCATCCACCGACATCGCAGTTTCCCCGGGAGCGCTGTCGGGAAGCCACAGTTTGACTGGAGATGACTGTGTCCATCCCACAACACAGTGAACAGCTTTGGTTTACCACAGGTTAGATTCCCAAGGTCTGCATGTGGTAAGTTACTGTCCTGGTTTTTCACCACAACACAAGCACCCAGCGTGCCACGATGTCCCTAGTGCTGCTTTGACACGGGAGAATGGAGTAGATGCTGTAGAGGTCCTTTTCAGCCTGAGTTACCCCAGCACTCCATGATCTGGTGCTTCCTTGCAGCCACAGCCACGGTTGGATCCCTTCAGTGCATCCTGACATTTTCCACCTGACGCTACCCTGTTGCTGATGGTCCCAAGCATCGCTGACCATTCAGCATTGATTAAATGGTCTCTCTCCTGCTTCATGTCCTCAAGTTCAGACTCTCCTCAGGGGAATTGCAGAACAACTTGGCTTTAACCAAAATAAACTGTCCTGGCACAAGTTCCTGTTTTTCAAGATACAGCTCTAAAACAAAAAAAGATAAATTTTCCCTTTTCCCTGCTCTTAGAGGCAGCACCATTATGAAATCAGCAGAGATTGTCACCTACAACACCATAGTGACCCCAGAGTACTCTTGTATTTATTTTCTCATGAGAGGCAATTCTGGAGCCAGTGGAGATTTACAAGTTGAAAACAGACAAGATTTTCCATGGCTTGTAAACTCGTGGAAAAATCAAGAGGAACAAGGACAGCTTGGGGCTCCAAAGCTGTAAAACAACGCTCAGCCCATCTGATTTTAAGTGCTTTAGACCTTACAACAATATTGTTCTTCCATTGGATTGGAGGGGCTTGAGAAGTGGGACTCATCTACCCCAACAGCAGGAGAAACCTTTTGGAAACAACAACAAAACTACGGGCCTGGGTAATCCTTGTTAATAAAAACAAAGCTGCTACTCAGATTGTATGTACAAGCTGGAAGCAGGCAAATCCATTCCCATGGTGCTGTGAGACCAAGGAGATAGCAAAGTGGTTGCAGAAGTATTTTGGAAGCTACCCAAGTGCATCCTTTTGTCATCTTCTCTTTTAATTTGAAGGGATTGAGCACCAAGTACTATAATCCAGCTTGGATCTCGCACTGTGTCCCTCCTGCTATTTTAACTTTAGGCACAGCAGCCCTTTGAAAAAGTGCCCCGTTCCCACTGCCTGGGAGCTATGGGAAAAAGCTATCTTGGTCCTATCAGGAATGTGCCTTGCCTCTGCCCTGCGGTTGTGCTGCCTTTGGAGAAGCTGGTGTCACGAAGATTCGCAGGACGTGCCACAACATTCCCTTGGAAGAACTGGGGAAGGTCTGGGACAAGTAGATCAGGCTGTGCTGTCCCTTTGCTTCTTAGAGGGAAGTTGTAGAGACTTTGGGGTCTGGGAAGCATTCTTGCTTCTTGGGGATGGGACTGTTTTAGAGAGGTGGAAAGTTTAGGACAACCTGTGGCAGGGCTTTAGAAAGACCTGTGTGCAGCTGGAGGCTAAGTGAAAGCCAGAGAGCATCTCACACAGTGCTAGGAGCCTGCGCTTCTGCAACTGACTCAAGACCTTTCTCACTGGTTGCTTTAGCCAGCTCTCCACAGAGTGTAATGGGACACCGAGTACACATGGATATGGAGAGTCCACCACGACTGGATCTCCATCCAGAGCTGAATGCCACTCTCGAGCTGGTGAGATAAACACCCACCCACAAGGGCAAAGAGATTCATGGGTTATGGGGACCACGGAAATCACACAGTAAGGGCTGAGTGAAGAAAAGCAGGTTTTGTAGCTTGGCTTTGCTGCAGGACCTGCCTGACGCTGTTCCTGGAAAGCTCATCTTTAATCTCCAAGGTTCAGTCTCTTTGAGGCGGAAGAGCTGAAGCATGAAAGGAGGAGTCCAATCAGCAAATACTGAGCTATGATGTGAGCATCTAGTATTTACCTTCCAGTCAGGAGCAGTGTTACTCTTGAGGGTGTTGCATACTGAAAAGACCCCTTTGATGTTCCACATGGCACCCTACCCATGGAACATTAGAGTATACTGTCCCAGATTTCCTGACGGAGCTACAGGGAGTCACCAGGAGGGACATGCTGAGGCATCAGGCCACCCAGTCTCAGACGATGAGTTTCAGCATTAGTTCAGTCTTTGCAAACACAGCCTAAACCTACTCCCCATGTCAAAACTACTGTTTCACTCTACTCATGCCACTACCCTCCATCTCACAGCCTCTACAGACTCCAACCACTGTCCATACAAAAATGTAACCCGTCAGAGTATCTGAGCAGTCTAGATCTTCATTCACCAGTGAAACTGCCAAGGATATCGCACTTGGCACCTGAAATTCCTCCCCCAAATACCTTTAGCAAAGCATGGTCGGCTCACTCTAGAAACACAAACCACTCTGAGAGCAGCTCTTCTTCCCCCACTAGCTGTGACTAGTTAATCCTTTCACAAGGGTGCTAGGCCAGCTGCCAAACCTGCCTGTGAGGAAACCATCCAAACCTGACTCATCCTCAAGCGATTCAGATTGTTCCCTTCAGTACTTTAGAAAAGGTTATCAGCCTTCTTGCTGCAAGCTAGAGCAGGATTGATGGACTGGGGGAGAAGGCAACACTCACCACACTTGGCCTCCTCCAGGGAAGAGGACTTATCTGTGGGAGGCAGATACAGACAGACTGGCTAGTCACTTGCCCTCCAGAGAAATCCATTTTCCACATGTGAAATGAAGGGTTTTGTTCTTCTCTGCAGTATCCGACTGCTTTGGGAGATAGCTGGAACTTCCCTCAGCAGCAGGGAGAGCTAGAAAGGGCCAGGGAGAGCTGGTTCTACAGCAACCACACCCAGCACCAGCAGCACCACCAGGCTCTACACTTGCTTGACCTTCCAGATTGTCTCCTCGTCAAGTGCCCTTGCAGGAACCTTGAGGAAGACTGCACCTCAATCCTTCCTGTCTTTGGTCCCTGTTCAAATGGTGATCCAGAGGCAGTTAAGATCCTGCACATCTGGCAGAGGTGGTCATACTTGAGGAGCTGCCAAGAAGGCAGATACTTGAAGAGGACCATCCAGATTATTGCTAGCCAGATACCAAGCTATCACAGACAGGGATCATATGTGTAGTTATAGCACTTTTAAGACCAAGAATATCTTGGAAGGACATGCAGGAGTCCTTTTGACTGAGTAATGAGCTAAAACTAAGAACAAAGCGGATCAGAACATCACTTGTAAATATAGTCTTTCCAAATAATGGTGTTTTAATAGTCCTCATTAGTTCAAAGACACAAAAAGCAAGTCACAGCAAATATAATCTAAATAGGACGGCACGCTTATGTCATCATGTCCCATCCAAAGTGGTCAGAAGTAACCTTGGAAGACCTAAGAACTGGAGGCCATTTCCAATAACAGCACAGAGCCGCTGCACAACCCACATTTGTTCATCAGCACTTGATGAACAAATCAAGTTCATCAAGCCATCTCGGCTTTGCCTCAGAGCTCTACTGGCGGCCAGAGATAATTAACATCACTTCCCCGTTGATCTGTGGCCCACACAGACATGGGGTGCATAGAAGGAAAACAATATGTTGCTGAGACCTACTTCTTTCCCCTGATATTACATCCACAGTCCTTCTCCAAAAGCTCCCAAAGCCATCGATAGGAACAAATCAATAATTGGCCTGTAACCACTTCCAGGAATAAAATGACTGAAAAATCCTACAGGAAAGACCTTGGCCTCGTTCCTCAGGCCCACAGAAAGGTTTCACAGAGTACAAATTAACAAGCTATAAAAGATACCATTCTACTGCTACCTTTTGTGTTAATGTCTTCTCAATGGGCTCGAGGCTGAAGGCAGCTTGGTGGGCTCCGCAAGTTGTGTAAGCTCATGGAGGTAGCTGGGCACTTTCACTTTAGAGCACATTGGACAAGCTTAAACAACACAGCCCCTCCAGTAGGCTAATTCAAGGACATAGATGGTGATGTTAGAGAAGCATCTACATCAGAAGAGAAGCTTTTTGTGTGCTTGGAAGGGTAATGTTTCATGGTACTGTCTCCTTACCAACAACTGACCAAGTGCAGCATTGTGGTCATCTCTAATTAACGCCAAGTCCATGCACGTGAGGCAAAGACCGGTCCTGCTTCACTCACCATGACCTTCCCAGGACACGTGAGCAATCATGCTCCTTTTGTGCAGAAAGGCTAGTTGAGGAACTGATCCACCATTGGATTAAGCAACATTTCTTTTTTCCAAGACCCTTTCACATCACTTCTCTGAGTCAGTTCCCAGAAAGTGACTCCAGCATTGACCCAATGCACACAGGGCAGGAAAAATATGTGGCTGGGCAGGAACGGAGCGGGTAATGACTGTGGAGCTTTGAGCAAAACAGAGTAAACTGACAGTACCTCATCCTCAGGCTGACTCCTACTCACCCATAGACTGTAGAAGCAACTTCAGAGAGGTTGGGTGTTTGGCACCAAGTTCTGCAAGGTGTTTCCACACATCAGTCTCTTGTAGCAACCAGACCCATCCATTTCAGGACAAGGTCCTGCAGCTCAGCAAAAAAGCCAGCAAAAGTGGATTCTCTGATGTTTTCTCTGGAGGATATTGCCTCCAGCCTGGAAAACAGTCACCTGGAAGTGGCTAACCCTGGCATCACTACCAGACCTTTTCATCTCTTCTCTGTTCATATCTTATTTGCCCCATGCTGGAGCAGACACAGAAAAACCCTACATTTGCTTTTTTCTTTTAGGCTAATTTGCATATTCCTGCTCATGGCAGGAGGACAACTCAGCCACGAGTGACTTGATGTTTATGTAGAAAATGAATCAAAACGTCTTGAGCTCCAGCTCAGCTTTTGGTTGGTGGTTTTTTCACAAATCATTTTTTCACAAATCATCTTTTACTCAGCTACCACTTCACAGTAAAGACAAGAAAAAGTGCTGTGACAGCTCTTGGATTCATCACAGTGCACGACACATTACCTACCATAATTCATGTTGAGAATCCTGCCTAGAAGTCAAAGAACTCAAAGGCAAAACATACACTGGTTTCAACAGAAGTTGAATGATCTATAGAAGATTAAACTATTTGATTGCATCATTAATGATCAAATTGGTTAGATGGTTACTCACCAGCAGGGTGAGATTTCCCTAGGAGTCTATCTAACACCAGCAGCTCACTCTAGCCCAATAAAGTCCAGGCTGTTCCTCCATTGGCTCCCCTACTTCACATAAAACAAATGTGTTGTTTTCTTTTCAAACATCTCCACTCATTCCAGACACAAGCCCCTGAGTTCACTACACCTGTAGAGCTAGGACACAATTAATGAGAGCAGGGCAGGCAGCACTTGAGTCAGTAAAGCTGGAAATTAAATATTCCCTGGTGCATTCTACCTGGTGTTCCCAAAGGTTGCAGCCTATGCTAACTCTTGTGAAGGTAGGGAAGGGCTGCTGCTGGCCTTGCTGCTATGCTACAGAGCACCCACCCCATCGCGCTGCAAAGACAGGAGCAGGTGGTTCCCTCAAGAACCCAACCTGCTCCATCAAAGGTTAAACCATGGAAAATTCCAAGTACCAGATGATCTGGCATTTGCAGATCAGGCAGTTAGTTATGTGTGTCTTTCTGTGACCAACTGATCTAGGACCTATACAAGTTGTCCTCCTGTCTAATGGAAAATTAAGTTTTAAGGGCTCTGAACATTGGGCCACTGAACCTTAAAGTCACCGCGCTTTGCCAGTTTGTCTGAGACATTTTGGGCAGCACAGAACATTGTTGTTGGGTTTTTATTTTTACTCATAATTTTATCTAGATAGAAGTGCAAGATGATGGAAGAAATGTAGTAAGGGTATTTGAAATGGGCATGGAATTTTACACAGGACAGAATTCCCAGAAATAGCTCCAAAACAGACCGCTTTAAAAAAAAAAGTAAAATAACAGGTTTTATTGGTGTTAGAAGGGTGATTTCCCAAGGTTCTGTTTACTGTGGCAAGCCTGGAAGGGAAGGCAGGCGTATTCCTACACAACCTCTCCTCTGAGGACAGGCTGAGGCAGTTGGAGTTGTTCAGCCTTGAGAAAAGAAGGCTACAAGGAGACCTTATTATGGCCTTCCAGTGTCTGAGGAGGCCTACAGGAAAGCTGTGAGGGGACTTTTTACGAGGGCTAGTAGTGATAGGATGAGGGGTAATGTCTTTAAACTCAAAGAGGGTAGATTTAGAAGAGATGTAAGGAGGAAGTCCTTCACTGTGAGGATGCTAAAGCACTGGAACAGGTTGCCCAGGGAGGTTGCGGCTCCTCCATCCCTGGAAGTGTTCAAGGCCAGGTTGGATAGGCAACCTGGTCTAGTGAGAGGTGTCGCTGCCCATGGCAAGGGGTTGGGACTAGATGATCTCTGAGGTCCTTTCCAACCCAAATAATTCTATGCTTCTAGAACATATTCCAATACACAGCTAGACAGCACATGAGACCAGGCTGCTCCACCTTACACACTCTTTCGATGGTGGCATCACAGTTGTGTGTGTTCTATAGCAAAACTCCTTTGTAAAGATTCTTACAGATTTGACCCCTGTCACAGACTTACTGCTCTGAGAAGAAGAAGAATAAAGATGCTACCAGATGTTCATTTTGTCAGTAAACTCCTTGGATATAGCTTGAAGTTTCCCTGAGTCTTGTCGACACCTGAATTTCTGCAAAATGGGAAAGGAAGAAAAGGAAAAGCTCTTTGCAAAATGAACTAAACCCAAGTTCCAACTATCCTTTTCACAGAGGTCTGTGATCAGCAAAGTAGGGAAAACACAGCCTCTGAACACAATCTTCAACTCAGGCAACAGTGCACTGGGAGAAATAATAACCCCTGGCAGGGTCCCAAATGAACCTTTATACCTTGATGAGCCATTGTTTTGCTTATTGATGGGCCAACTCTCATTCACAAAAAGCTGCTTTTGCAAGGGAAGAGGAAAAAACACATTTGAAAAGAGAACTGAGGCTCTGCGTGGTTAGGGAACCATGTGAGAATCCAGCTGTTATTTACCCAGCTGCATGGACAGTGTCAAAACATCTTCACAGACAAATCCACTCACTGTCTGCTTCAATCCCTTATGACTTTAAACTTTGCTGTGGAGTTTTCCCTAAGAGGTTAATGTTTGAGGCAACTAAAGGTCCTCTAGCTGTTTCTCCTGCTTTCCTTCACACCAGCACGTTCCCCTCTGATCACCCAGGTAAGGCATTGATCAGGGGCTTAGACAAAGGTGAAAGAGGCTGAAATCTGGCTTGTTTCATCCTTCATTTGATCAGCTGGCCAAGTGACAAGAACACTGTCCACCCAGCTTGGGAGAGAGTGTTGAGTCTCAAATTGGTTGTGCACTTGGCATCAGCTTGAGACATTAGCATTGTCCTTCAGCACCCAGTTCAGACCCAGAGGGGCCTACAAAAAGGCTGGGGAGGGACTATTTAGGATGGCGAGTAGCGACAGGACTAGGGGCAATGGAGCAAAGCTGGAGATGGGTAGATTTAGATTGGATGTGAGGAGGAAGTTCTTCACTGTGAGAGTGGTGATTGGATGTGAGGAGGAAGTTCTTCACCGTGAGAGTGGTGAGAGCCTGGAATGGGTTGTCCAGGGAGGTGATTGGGGCACCATCCCTGGAGGTGTTTAAAGCCAAGCTGGGTGGGGCTCTGGCAAGCCTGGGCTAGGGTGGGGTGTCCCTGCCCATGGTGGGGGGGTTGGAACTGGATGATCAGGTGGTCCCTTCCAGCCCAGAGTGATTCTGATTGTATAATTTCTCCAGTGAAGTGATCCTGCTGTGGCAGGGGGATTAGACTAGATGATCTTTCGGGGTCCCTTCCAATCCCTTATGATGCTGTGATTCAGTTAAAGCATGTGGATTGTGACTGAGTCTCTGACTAGACAGAAGTGCAGGAATAAGGGCCTCATATTTCTTTGTGTAGATCTTCTTCCAGTTTTCACTAGTTTCTACATATTATTATGCAGCTACATAGAGAAGGTCATGGAAGAATTGTCATGGCAGTCTCTGTTCTAATGAACATTGAAATTTTAAAAGTATCTGACTCTCAATATACTCCTCCAGAGTTAACAGAGCAAGAACTGCAACATACATCTCCAGCAAGAGTTTCCTATCTATGAAGTGTGACAGAGACCCAAATCTTTGCCATCCTTGTGTGTTATCACCTTCCACCCATCAAGGATTGCCTTGGCTTTTCATTTCCTTCAGCCAGATATAGTCTGCACAGTGGCTAGTAGAGCTCATTTCCAGACATCTCTGAGAGCCCTAGCCACGAGACGCCACAATTTCCTTTCAATCCAACACCTTCATGATCTCCCTGAACAACCCTTCACACACTCCAAATGCTGTGAAATACTGAAAAAGTCTCTTAGTGCCAGGTAAGAGAAGAGTTAATTATTCCTTCTACCTAGGAGGTTATCACTAAAATGGGACTCCTGGCCGAGAATGATGGTTTATGGGCACAGTCTCACTGTGATGGCTCCTATAGAACTTGTTGGTCGGCCTTCTCTTTGGGAGGTCCATTTGTAGTAAAAGTCTATAAATAGTCTGATAGGTTGGGGGAAGAAATGAGAAAGGGCCACTGCTGGGTCATTTAATGTATAGACAAATACATGTTCCCTGTATCTGCCATATAAACCTCAACTGTTCAAGTTTATCATTCAATGCCAAAAATGCTATTACAGCAGCTTGAGGTTTCAAAGACAGTTTTATTCCTGTTTCTGACTGACCTTTGGATGGATTTTTCAACTCGGAAAAAGAAGAAAAAAACCCTTTATGTGCTCTGAAATGGAGCTTAGGAGGTTTAGCACAGTTCTAAGTATAGACACGGTGATTTACGAGGACCTCTTTTTCTGGTTTTTATAAGACTCTGTCTTTCTTCAGCCATGAGCAATGTATTGGTTCTGACAAGAACACTAGGAGTCTTTGAGACCTTACCATTATTTATGGCAGACAGTGTGTGGTTCAATGGCCAAGAAACTGGACTTATTACTTGGCTCTGCAGTGAACATGCTGAACAACAGAAAAGCTTTCCCTTCCTATGTCTCTTCTCTGCAGTGACCGTTCACTGGGGTCTAAAAGTATTTTCTCACTACTGGTTTTCTGATAAACCAGGACATTTCATATACATTCTGGTGGTACCAGATGATGCTTCTTTGTCAATGTCCTGGTTTGAGTCCTCAACCCATGACAGCCAATAATCCCTGCTCCCTGCAAGGTTTTTTATTACTACAGTTTTCAAGGGCCAACCAACCCAATTACAGCGATGTCACCAGATTGTTGGGGCTGTTTATGGGTGCTGGTGCCTGGATTCAGATGACCTCTGAGGTACCTTCCAATCCAAACTGTTCTATGATTTTTTCAACATTAGCCCCCAAAACTTTCCACCACTGACTTCCCATGTCAGAAAAATGCATCTCCAGCTCATCCTCACTCCTCTCCCTTTCCAATCCCTCCCCTCCATCCTGAAGACATCCTTTTACCAAAATGAGCTGTGGAGGCTAGAAAAGACACTGACGTCAATGTAAAAGTAAACCAAAGAGGTCTGGTTCCTGTATTATCACTGCTCTGGGCTGAGCGCTGGAGAGAAAGCACACCGTCGCTCGGTCAAGGAATCTGAGAACAGACTCAGGGATCAGCAGCTGAGCTTTTTCATTCCAACTGTAAGTACTGGCTACGGTGTGACTTGGGAAGTGGGAGGGAGATTCACCAGCTGCAGCTCAGGAAGACAGAGAGTTCCAGTCCTGGCTGGAGAGATGTATCAGGATGGGGGTCTTTGCAAGCTGGGTTGAGAGTGAAACCCGTGGGTGTGGATGTGGTTTGGATCCACGTGGGTGGGAACGGCACTGGAGAGGACAGTGTCCTACGGTGCGGTGGGTGCTGCAGGCATAGAGGTGGGTCTGGCACAAAGGAAGAGAAGTGTGGGTTTTTCAAGATACTGAACTGATCCATTTGGATGCCAAAGTGCATTTCTGCTGGTCCATCACTGCAGCCAGTGACATGCATGTCAGAATGTGTAAAGCAGGCTGCAGGCAGAGGCAACTGAGGGACTCTGCATGAAACAAGGAATATTTCTGATCTATCTCCATATAGTGACTACCTCTGTCGATACCAACTGCACAGACACATATATGTCCTGCAAGTGTCCCTGTGTAGACATGCAGAGCTGGACAAAAGCCTTTTAGACTCAAGGCCATGAAAAAGTGATCCGAGTAGGCTCAGACACAGAGCCTACTCAGCTGTGGTATGGTTAGGACACAGAAAAGTTATCCCAGAGAAACAGCATGGAAATGTCTTTCCTCTGGGTGCTGTATGGATGGAAGAAGTGGCTGGACCAGAGCTGGGGTGGGTGTGAGGGACGGGTCCATTGGGATGTCACTGCCAACTGAAATGTCTGCCACAGTACATCATGTAAGAGCATCCTGCGCTCTTAGCACACGCTACATCAGGCAGTGTGATGGCTTGGCAATGGAGGTCTTTGGACTCACCTCTGCTGTGTTTTAGTAACATGAAATGCTTTTCTTCTAACAATTCTCACATGCCAAAGACAATTTCTCTTCTTCAGCAAAAAGCCAGTCCTTTTCCTGAGGTGGCAACTTTTCCAGCAAAGCTAAAACAATCCCATTAAGAAACAAAAGAGTAGGCATAAACGTTTAATCCACATTACATGTGCATGACAGTCCCAATTGAAAACTACCAGGGCAAATGCCTCTGTCGCCCGTGATTAGATGCAATGCTGCACCTCAGCTTGTTCTGCAGATCTCTGTGTGGAGGGTAAAGCTGGGCAGCCAAGGAGAAACAGAAGCAGAAGTGCCCACCACCCTGTGGTGTAGAATCTAGCAGTAGAAGCAGTAGCAGAAGCCTCCTGTTGGAGGAAATGTCTTTACAAAGAAACTTTTATGGCTCCTTTGTGCCATAAAATCCTCTGCCAACCCACAATTAGAAAGAAAATCCCCTTCTTCATTCCTTCTTCCTTACAAAGGCAGATGCCAGCTTATCAATGCAATTGTGCAGCTATTTTATCAATCAATCAATTTCCATACATATTGCTTGAATCTGCTTGAGCCTCCTTCCCCATCTCCCCAGTGTGTTGAGATAAAATACAGACAAGGAGACATTTCTTCCCTCCCCGCAGAACACAATTGTGCCAAAAGCACCCTGCAAGTCTTCTTTGCCCTGTTTTGAAGGATGCAAAGGCCAAGGAAGGAATTGTACATGAAACATCTCTCATGGCACGTCCTCGCAGAGGCAGAGCAGGCAGAATGGGGGAGGCTGCTGAGAAGAGCAATAAATCCCACTACACATACACAGAACAACTCTGCTCCCCTTTATGTGTATCATGCCCTGGCGATGGCATGGGACATGGATTATCCTGACTCTACAACTTTGGTCAGGGAAAGACCAAACCCTGCACTCCAACTTGTCCCAAGTGCTGTGGGAATTTGTCCACATTTTAACAGGCTGGAGACACATAAAGTAGAATGTGTAGCAGGCAGGTGCTCAGTACGTTTGGGGAAATCTCACCCTTTAAGGAGATGTGAGTCCTGACATCTAAAAATGGAAACATCCAAATCCATGAGCCCTTTTCAAAGTGGGAGCCAAAAATCCCCCATAGAAGTAACACTCTAAAAAGCACAGAAAGCACACATTGTTTGGACTTTCCTTTACACCAGGGGCTGTCAGAGCAGGTTTCTACCAATGCCTAGTTGCTGGGTTTAGGGGGAGAGGAGACAACATTTTACCTAACTGCACATTAGCAAACCTCTTGTGACATCTAAGGCAAAGTCTACAGCTCCTTCTGAGGAATGTCTGATGCTTCTCAGTAAGGCCATTTGTAACTATTATAAGGACCATGCCATCCGTTCTTGATTCCTCTTTTACCTCTCCTTCAGTTTTACTTGCATTTGAATTTGTAGCTTTTGGCTGCAGGTTTTTGGTTCCACCCAAAACAACTGATTATAGATAGCTGAGCAACTCCTATTTTTGGCTAAGCAGAGAAACACTTCTCACCCAGTAAGTCCTAAAGAAGCACAGTAGAGTCCAGTTAAGTGTGACAAAGTCCAGAGACAGAGGTGCTGAGGTAATGGGTTAATTGGGGGAATACAAAAGTGAAACCCAGGGCCAGAGCAAAGTGGATCAGAAAAGGGTTCAGATGGGATTAGGCTGAGCTGGTTGTGACATCCAAAGAAATGATGTCACCCTTCAGGATAACACTTTCCAGGGATGATGCTGTCCAGTCTCAGTGTGGTATTATACTAGGATCAATACACCATTAGTACCCAGACACAGAGGAACTGAATTCTTTACTGCCTCTTACACATAATCCATAAAAGATGTGCATCTCCTCTACTGAGTCTCAAAAGCACCACTACAACCACTAACAGCCAACAGAAAGGATGACTTCCTCTGCACTGGTCCAGAAAGATTTACTTCCAAATGTCCCCTCCTCTTCGTGGCCTCAGCCACAATCTCTACAAATATCTACCAAAAAGATGGGGCCTGGGAAATGCTCCTAGGGCTAAAAAAAGTGGGGTATGGCTCCCACTGTGGTGGTCCAGTAGATAGCTTCCAAAACTTGCATGCATTCCTCGTGGAATCTCATAGAATTCTGTTTAATCCAGAGATGCAGAGAGCTGCAAAAACCTACCCTGGAGTATCTCACTCACCACAGGCATCAGACAAGTGAAATAGCACTGAGCTATGAGGACATAGACCCACACAGAGACTATGGCAGGTATTTGTAGCCCTTTGGGGTCCTCTCAGAGTGAGGAACCCAGAAGGACATAATAATGTTGTGAGCACATCAGGAGAGGATGCTAAAGCAGGTTGAGAAGAGCAACTAACTTATGTATGAGATGAAGGAGGGTTCTAGCATTCAGGTGCAGAGGACAGGAGGTGGCAGAGTGGTGGGCACAGACCTCCATCACACAAAACCATTATTATGACCCAATCTCTCCTCTCAGAGGAGTGCATAAGCACCATCTCATCAAAGTACAGTTTTATGCTCATACCAAAGGTTCTTTTCTGGCAGGATGAAGAGAGAAAGCTGAGTTGTTGTGTTTCACCTGCTTGGCACTCACAAAGTTGCAGTTCCCCAGCAGCCAGCCTGGCTCCTCTTGTCCTGACTGAATTTGCCAAGCAATACATCTCTCAGAAAAATCCAGGCTGCCAAGCCACATTATGCTGTCTCCAGCTACCAATTATGCAGATAAATAGATTGTCATTAGAGTGATAAAATAGCTCAACAAATAAACTCTTTGGAACACGGCAGCCCATTTTTCACACATCAAAATCACAGAATCACAGAACTTCAGGGGTTGGAAGGGACCTTGAAATATCATCTAGTCCAATTCCCCTGCCACAGCACAATCACCTAGACCAAGTCACACAGGAACACATCCAGGAGGGTTTTAAACATTTCCAGACAAGGAGACTCTACAACCCTCCCTGGGCAGCCTGTTCCAGTGCTCTGTCACCCGCACTGGGAAGAAGTTCCTTCTCACATTCATACGGAACCCCCTATGCTTGTAAAGGGCAAAGCTTACAATCTTTGCTCCTTGTCCTATCACTAGTTGACATTGAGAAAAGCCTGGCGCCATCTTCCTGACACCCACCCTTCACATATTTATAGACACTAATGAGGTCACCCCTCAGTCTCCTCTTCTCCAAGCTCAAGAGACCCAGCTCCCGCAGCCTTTCCCCATAAGGGAGGTGCTCCATTTCCTTCATCATCCTCCTTGCTCTATGCCGGACAGCAGAGTATTAGCACAGCAGTACAAGGCTTGTGGCTGCTGTGCTGCCAGGACGCTGCTAGAGCACTGAGGGTGCAATGGGGTGGTGAGAACCCTGTGCTCCAGCTCTGACTACAGAAACGCTCTACTCAGTGCCACCTCTGCTGCAGACCATCAATGAAACACAAGGCTTGCATTCCTCTTCCCGACTGAGCCCTGCTAGGGGGCCGCTATCACAGCATGCCAAGGCATTAAAACATTGATGGCTGCGAGACATTACCTTACTGGAGTAAAACTCAAGTCCACGTAGTGCACTGACCTCTGGCTTTGGTGCTTGGAGAAGACCAGGTGCACAGATACCAGCACCGAGGCTACGCACCCAGCCAGGGGTAGCTCTCCTCCTACTGCACCTCGCTCTTCTCATGGAAGATCGACCTAACAAACACTTCTCCTGTGCGTGCCCTGACAGGTGCTGTATCTGAACAAACGTTACTAGACGGCACATTAGCTGTGACGGCTTCAGATCACCGAGCTACGTGCGCGAGTTTGCATCTCCTCTATAAACGCTCCTGACGCTCATCTGCTTTGATCAGTATCACTCACCGCTGTGATCCTTGCTCTTCCCCAGCGTCGTGACAAAGTTTTGGTTCCACGTCAACATCAATGTCTCACTGGCTAAGACGGTGGTGGAGATCGGCCGCTTCATCTCGATGTCATCTCCTGGCAGTTCTAAACCGATCCGAGGGTACTGTGAAAGTTTTCAAACCACAGACTTCCGAGCATCTCGTTGCTGTGGATTTGGATGATCTGGGCAGTGTGGGTGTGTTGCTGCTGCCACTGAGCAGAATGGAAGGAGACAGAGCTATGGAGCACTTGGGTTCTGCGTCCTCTCACTTTCACCTCAGGATGTCTCTTGTTTAACCACTGGGCTAGAAGGGAGGCAGGTTTGTGACACTACTCAGACCAAGGTAATGCGATAGAAAAGCGTTGTTATCCTGTACAAGGAAAATTCCCGAGGGTCAGGACTGCGCTGCCCTCTCTACTTGCACCTCAGAATTTAACCCATCTTCAATAACACTGTTTGGTCAATCGTATCTATGCTGCCTTTTTTCCTGGTTTCCTCTTTATTTACATGTATTTGAATACCCATCTGGGACACCAGATCCATGGCTTGGCTCCATCAGCTTCAGTAAAACCCCACTGACTTCAACCAGATAAATTTCTGCCTTTAAAGTCCAGAGGACACAAGTAAAGGCACTAGTGGACACAGTCCACTGGCTCTCCCCTCTCTTCAAATTCCCTTGTCCCGGGCTGTTGCCTCAATGTACTTTTTCTTTTTCCAGTGGCTGGTATCCACCTGGGATGCTGAGAACACAGGGTATCGGTTTGCTGTGTGTAAAGCAGCGTGTTCTGTATACACAAACGGTGGGTGTCAGGAGGATGGAGCCAGGCTCTGCTCAGTGTCATCTGGTGATAGGACAAGGGGCAATGGGTGTGAGCT